>OX101783.1:11031210-11075477 GCA_944452715.1 Ophion slaviceki | reverse complement strand
GTTTATGACCCGCTCAAGAGCCTTGTAACCCGATATCCAGCCGAGTACCGTCGACGCATAAGGAAGAGCGACGAAAAACTGTTCCCACGGTATATTCTACAATATTTGTTAGTCCTCGGCAAAAATATTTTTATTCATTTTTCTCTCTTGTATATGTACATTACTCGCGATTTTTTTTACTTGTGTTATCGTTATGAAGTGCGCTGTTAAGGCAGTACGCGCACGCACCTCCTCATTAAAAAAATAGATTTTTTTTTGTATGCTGTAGTAGAGACAAAAAATGACGCCCGCGAAAACTCTGCAGGCCTTACCGGCTAAATACAATAGTAATTAATTCACGAAATCAATGCATTCAACCCGCACGATATAGGGAATCCGTGCGGATCGAACTTTGGAATGAAAATAATAATAGTTCGCGGTTAGATCAGAGCTATGCGAAAAGCGACGAATAACAAGAAAACTTTCGGGGTTACGTATGTTCCAAAAAAAATATAGGATACGGGACATTTCGAGCAGATATCATCGATTCAATCGACTCATTTTTGCGTTCGCTAGCCGCGTCTGCCATCTCTCTTGTTACATATGCACATTACACATACACTACAACACACGATTACACGTACGGTAAACAAACATATGCTTGACATCTATCGAAAGCACCTGAATACAGCGTTGCCACGGATATCGCCAGAATTATGAAATGGCGGCCTGTGACAACTCAAGTCAAATCTGATTGCAATTTTACTTCACTTACCAAACTATAATACAAACAGTTATCACATGCACTTCTCAAATAATTATTTTCTGTATCATGTTTATTATTATACCCAAATACATTATATTTTGCTTTTTTCAGATTTGATACTTTATAGATTTTCTGTTGACTAGTCAATCCACTAGTACTACCTTAAGCGATGAATAGATTACTGAAAACTGACGTAAATGCCTTAAATTTTGATCAAAAGTTAGGGAAATAGGTTTGAGATGATCCCGTGCAGAAATTTGTTGCGGTGACCCCAGTTCCCGCCACATCCCTGTAGGGATATAATAGGGACGCCGCACGTCGAGAGTCTACATTGGAATTCAAATGGATTCCGCGTCTATTTTCCGATTGACGTAGTTTGAGAATTTTTTATCCGAAATCCTCAACCGAAATTTGTTGGACCTCCTTAAAAAATATCCTTTTTCGTGATCCCGTGCACAAATTTGTTGGGGGATTCCCAAGATCCACCCACATATCCATAGGGATTTGTTAGGGACACCGCACATAGGGAGTCCTCATTGACATCCCATTGGATTCTGCACTGTTCCCCGATGAACGCCTTTTGAGAATTCCTATCTCGTTCGAAACGAAAAAATGTGAGAAGTCGTGTGTGGAGATATTATGTCAAAGTGCAGCAAAATAAGTAAAGAAGCGATCATTACAGTATATTTTCAGTGATGTGATTTAAATCCATTTTTGAGACGTACGTTTTTTAAGCGATTTATACTTTTTTAAGATAAGACTTATACTTTTGAAAGATTCATTCACTTTAAATATGCATATATTTTGTTTAGAAAATCAACTTACAGAATGAGGTAGGATCCATCAGCAATCGTATCGGATTCTGTTCGATAACGTGGGAATCCTCAAGCATTCAAATTGGATTCGTACAATGGTTTTCAATGTACGAGCGTGACGTTTTAGTATAGGTATCCGATGTGATGACCCATTGGATCCCTATCAGAAAGTAGGGACTAGTATGGGAATCCAATTGTATACCTATGACAGTTTCTATACGGGATCAGTATTTGAAGTTCAGATGATGAAAAAAATTCTTACACTACACTTCCAATTGTTTTCGACTACTTCCTAAAGGAAAGTACATAGGGGCCGTCCATAAATTACGTCATTTTAAAATAGGGGGAGGGTCTGGTCGTTGGATGACGGTAACAATAATTGGATTTTAGTTTTAAGGCTTTCACGGCTCTTTATGTAATGAGAAGAGTATGTGGCTTCCGGATGGAGGCCGTGTTGAGGTTCAGCGTTGTGCCGACGTTTCGCAAACGTTACAGTCTGCATCATCAGGGCTGAGAGCTCCGATACTGAAGCTCTTGTGTCTCAGGTTTTTTAATTGACCAGCTGATCAATTAAAACATCTGATTGGCTGGTACAGCGATCTGGAACGATAACTGCAACCATATAAGGAATACCTGAGACACGAGAGCTTCAGTATCAGAGCTCTCAGCCCTGATGATGCAGACTGTAACGTTTGCGAAACGTCGGCACAACAATAATTGGATTATGGCGATAGGAACGATGGGATGATAGGTCCCATACACAAATGAGAAAAAAGTAAAAATCAATGCTACAGGAAAACTGACAGAAAAATGGAAAATGCTTTTTTCCGCGAAAACCAAGGAAGATCGTAGAGCATACATGGGGGTGATTTGCATAGCGAGGCATCGTATACGAGGCGTCTGGATTGTCCTTTTGAACGTCTATATCGAGCCACCCTATACAGGGTGTCCGTGTTATCTCTGCCACCCGAAATAACTCGGTAATTATCGACGTCACCAAAAAATGTTCCAGACAAAAGTTGTACGGTGTGAAGTGAACTATCAAATGCGACGAATTTTTTTTATTTCGGTGGAGGCGCTGACGCACAGTGAAGGTCAGCTCCACTTTTTAAAATGGTACGGTACAATTTTTTCAACCATCTTGTGGAGCACCTCAAGCTGCATAAAAAATATTCGGGAGACAAAGTCGTTCAAGGTCATTCAAGATCAGTATCGATGATACAAATCTAAATATCTCGGATCACTGCCAAATACTTGGTAGTACTGATCCGAGATATTTCGATTTGTTTGTTTGGGTTGGTCATGGTCGTCATTTTGAACACTCACTATAAACGTAGTAATTTTATTTACTACCGAAACTGTAAGTATTATCGCCTTTCTGTACTTTCTATGACCTTCAATCACCTTATGTTATAGGTCGTTGAACTCGTTTTAAGCTCCTCTTTCATGACACAGAAAAAAAACATTCCGATCCATTAAAAAAAATGGAGTTGACCTTCAAATGTCCGAAGTATCTCCACCTGCAAAAAAAAACTATTATCGCTGTCGGATGGCCCCTTTTGTACTGTGCGATTTCATTTCAGCAAATATTTCTGTAAACCTTATAGTTTCGAAGATATCCAAGGTGCTAATGGTTATTGATCCACCCTGTATATATTCCTACCAGCAACTATATAAAAACGAAGGGAATCTCCTTCGCCTTCCGGCGATCGAGCACAGCTCATTTTCCACCAATTTATTCCTCATCATCTAAAAGGACGACGCAATCGCAGCTCGTTGAAACTCTTCGTCAATGTCACCACGCGACTATTGCCTCCTAATTGTTCTCCTCGAACGCCGCACACGCGTTCGATTTTATGTTCCGCGCAACTCTCGCGCGAACAAGCATATTCTTTCCTCATACTCGGCCGTTTTCAGCGAACCGTTGGTTTTCACATGGTTCGTCGTTTTCCCGAGTTCTCCTTGGCAGGTCGCGTCTATCGGAAGTAATGCCGGTGAAAATATCCTTGAGAATACATTTCCGAATAATACCGAAGAAATTCCTGTCAAAATCAATTACCCCAAATGGAATAAGCCTAGACGATGGAATAAGTTTTATGCGGATGTTTTTGGATTTAAGAAACAAAGTAGACGGTAATTTTTGGGTCGGATTAAGGGGTGTGCATAAACTTGGGGCCCATCAAAAGGGTGAGTTTTTGAGATTTCTTTTCTGACGAGGGAATTGGGATGACAGGGTTGTGATTTTACATTCAATTAATACACAGCCGTGCCAAGTTTGAGTTTTTATTTAAATTGAAAAATGTTGATGAACAAGGAACTTTTATTTATTTAAAGAAGGTCCGCCGTTGCTGCATGGGCAATCGGTGTAGATGGTGTTGACTACTAGGCTGATCTGAAATGAAACATTGAAAAATGTACTCTTGGTTTAATAATAAAACTTTGGGATGACTGGATAGTGAACATTCTTTTTTTAATTATCTAATTGGCCAAGTTGGAGAAAAAAAAGTTCGCTTTCCAACCAGAAAACAATTTCAATCATTTGTTATTAACAAATGGATAAACATATCGAAAAGTCATCCGGTCATGCGATGGTAAAGGTTATAAACTATGCTCTGTCCGAATTTGCAGTGAATCGGGCCAATAGATTTCGAAATACCACTTACACGGTTTCATAAAACATTGATTCGAGAACAACGCAAAAAAAGTGCAAATCGCATCGGGACAGTTCGCCGTAGCCCAATGGGCGATCTGACTCTTCAAAAAAATCGTCATAACCCGATCAATTTTGTGAATTTTTACAAAATCTGTTGCAAATAAAAGTCAATACTTCAGGCTATGTAAGAAAAAGACCATATGCAATCAAAAGGCAATAAAAGGCCATATTGGCTATGCAATAAAAAAGGCACATTTTTTTTAATGTCATTCTCATGCAGACCCTTTAACGGATTACACCTAGATCGTGGCTGGGAAGAAGAGGAACTTTCGTGACGTTTTTCTGGGAGAACGTGTGCGGATTAGATTTTTTGAAAAAATTCAAAAGTATCTTTAATAATTTTTGTATTGAGAAATATTTATAAATGTGGTAGCGACAATGGTCTGTGTAGACAGCTGTTTGCAAAACCTCCTTCGCGGTGACCACTGCTGCTCGGAATCCACTAATCTGAAATTTAAAAAAATCAAACGCATTTAGTTTTCGCATAAAATTATCTAGTGCTTGGACGACAAACTGAATAAAATATTGATTTTTGAAAGAGGAGCCGCATTTGAAAGTGAAAGTATGGATCTTTTTTTCGAATAAAACGCTCTATTTATCTATTTTCATTTTATTTTCATTATCTATTTTTCTATTTAAAAAATTATTATCTATTTTAAAAATAGACATTTTATTATTTTAAATTATCTATTTAATTATCATCATGATCTATTTTAAAAATAGATATTTCATTATCTATTTTTCATTTTATCTATTATCATTGATGAAAAAAACTATGCATGGAAAAAAAATTCGTTTGTTTAAGGGGCTATACCAGTGTGAACGCTGAAAATTTGGGTGATTTTCGGGATTTTTTTGGCAGAAAAGTACTCAATTAAATGTTTCGGAAAATTAAGAATATATTCGGCTATAATTGACCTATATTACATAATTTTTTCATACAAAAATATTGAGATCCAAGTGACTTGTGCGCTGCCTTCGGAGGCGCCAAAAAAAAGTTCCTCCACTGCTGACATGATTCCGGCCGATTGAGTAGCTGAAACCGAAAAAGGAAACAATGTCATTAAACTGGAAGGTATTTACTGCACAATGACGTAGGATTTTCGATAAACATAAAAATCTAACAAAATGGCGTAGTTATGAAAAAAGTCTGTTTTCTTGCCTATAAAATGGTCGTTTTTTTTCAATGCCAAATCGTCAATTTTCATCCAATCAAAAATATCCCACGTCATTGTAGAGTAAATATATTCAAGAGTACTCAGTTCAAATTTCTAGTCAATCGGATAATTGCTTTTTGAGTTACAATGTCAGTAAATTTGAAAAATCTCATTTCGAGAAAAACGCGTTTAAAGACTTGACTATCGATTTTTGCAAGATAAAATGATATTGATAAAAATGATAATGATATTCTTGAAAGTATAAACTGTCGAAAAAGGCAAAAAAAATCGATTTTTTGAAAGTGTCACGCTGGTATAGCCCCTTAAGCACTACTTTTTGATACGTTAAAGAAGCTCGTAAAATTTGAAGTCGGTCGGTGCAGGGATTTTTGAGATATGGTGGTATCCGATTTTAAATGAGTAATTTCGAGAAAAATGCTTTTAAAGTTTTGAGAGAGAAAATTTTTTAAATCATAAACTGTAAGAACCCGTCGACACCCAAAAATCGATATTTTCAAAAAATTAAACTACATGTAAGCCTTTGAATAACACGGATCGCCTCGAGCGTTCTGCCGCAATATTCCGCGGCACGATTTTTCTAAACGAACACGTACGTATATACGCGCTCTAACCGAATTCAAGGCCCCGCTCGCCGTTATTGGTCTTTGTTATTCGCGAGTCCCGTCGACACGTCAAATTAGACACCGAGCATTTTTTGCGAAAACCAAACGTTTTCCACGTTTTTTTTTCATTCCCTCCGATTTCAACGCTGCTCTAAGCCAATTTTCGGAAAACATTTTACAAAGAGACTCAATTTGCAACGGGTAAGAAAAAATCCTCATTATCGGAGCTGTCCATTATTTTTCCCGCACAGAGAGTCGAGCGAATTAGCGTGGAGTGGCAAACTGGAAGATTCTTAGGATGAGTCACGGACGCGAGGAAAGGAAGGGAAAAAAAGTGCTCGAGTGACACATGAGTATTTGCCGTTTAGCGTCACTGATTAACAATTTCTTCCGAACTTAAAACGGGGGGGGGGGGGGGAAACGTGGGTCGACTCCTGTTAAAATTTCGGTGGTCGACCAAACAAATAGAACATTCGTCTCGTTGGGGGCCGACGGTTTAAAACTTCTAATTTTAATGTTTCGAAACTACAAGTTTCGTAAAGATTATGCCAGTGAAAATCTACACAGTCGACTGTAAATGATGTGGACCGGTACGAGTAGCGATAGAAAAAGGATACAAGTATGATTTCTTAGGCGAGATAATTTTCAGAAATAGTATGAAGATCAACGCTTTATTTGAACGCCCAGCAATACGGCATACAAAACTCCGAATACGCAATATTAAGGGGTTAGGCCACTCTAGAGGCCGAAAAAATGAGCTTTTTAGGGATTTTTTTTCCAGAAAAACTACAAAATAAATCGACATTATAAAAAAGGGTGTTTATCATACATATCAGTGACAGTATACGATAATTTTTTTGAAGCGATTAATTTCAAAATGGCGGCTGTGCAGCGTTTATCTCAAAACGGCATTTTTTATGTTGGCCGGAAGCATAACTCAGACAATTTTCGACCGATTCACTTGAAATGTTGAACATATCTTGAAAAATACATTGTCTATGGAAGTAAAGATACTTCAAGGCCTGTCGTATAAAGTCCACTAAACCGAATTTTCCTTCTGTCAATTGGTTACCCATAAAAAATGGTCGAAATTCACCTCAATTTCCGGGATCTAGGCTAGCAGTCTTGCTCAACAACCTATTTCATGCCGTTTGCGGAAAATTCTTCGAAAACGCTCGAATGACCAATTTCCCGAACACAGTTTATCGAACGAACAATTTCTCGTGACACAATTCGCCGAATGAAAAATTCCTCGAATACAATATCACAAATGGACAAGTTTTTTCAGGGTGAACGATCAAATTATAAATAAATTGAATAACTTCAATTTTGAATAATTAATATTTACATTAATATTGCATCATTAATGGAGGCAAATACTTCGTGGAACGCATTTTTTACGTTGGTCAATCGTAAGATTTATTTCGCGGTTTCATTTTGCATTAAAAATCCTGCGATTTTTTCAGTTTGATTCACTGAAAGAAAACTTTATAAAACGTTAAATTATACTTTCGATTAGAAAAGTGTACACGTTAGTTAAGGCCTTAGGCCACTCTAGAGGCCGAAAAATAGGCTTTTTGGGGATTTTTTTCCCCCAGAAACACTACAAAATGAATCGAGATTACAACAAAGGGTGTTTATCATACATATCAATGACTGTAATTTAATTAATAATTTTTTTCAAACGATTAATTTCACAATGGCGGCTGTGCAGCGTTTATCTCAAAACTGCATTTTTTAAGTTGGCCGGAAACATAACTCAGACAATTTTCAACCGATTCACTTCAAATGTTGAATATATCTTGAAAAATACATTGTCTATGGAAGTACGTAGGATTTTTTTTATATTGCATAGTTCATTTGTTATTAACAATTATCTGACGATTTCGTCAGATAATTATCTACGAATCTACGAAATCGTCAGATAATTGTTAATAACAAATGAACTATGCAATATAAAAAAAAAATCCTACGTACTTCCATAGACAATGTATTTTCCAAGATATATTCAACATTTCAAGTGAATCCGTTGAAAATTGTCTGAGTTATGTTTCCGGCCAACTTAAAAAATGCAGTTTTGAGATAAACGCTGCACCGCCGCCATTTTGAAATTAACCCCTTAAAAAAATTATTGTATACAGTCACTGATATGTATGATAAACACCCTTTTTTGTAATCTCGATTTATGTTGTAGTGTTTCTGAAAAAAAAAATCCCTAAAAAGCCTATTTTTTCGGCCTCTAGAGTGGCCGACGTTTTATCAGTCGGCCCCATGACTATTGCAATTTAGTTCCTTAGTGTACTATTATTTTCGGTTATATGATAATTCTGTTGACGACATTTTGGAATTATAAGTTCCCAGAACTATTGAGTACTAGCCAATAAATTCGGAATTTTGAGCGTTCTGATAATAAAAAGTTCGGAATTTCAACCGAGCTCCGTCTCGTTGATCTCGACCAGTTGCGTATACCGCGGAAAAAAATCCTCAATGCCCTGGCCGACGTGATATAACGAGACGGCGCAGTGACGAATCGACGGATTATTCATTGTACACGCGACGTGTTCTCAGCGTTTGCGGAATACACTTGGAGGTAATGACGAGACGGACCTCGCGTCGATCAATCGTTTCGAAGGATATGGGAGTGAGATTGCTCGAGCGGAAGAGCTTTCGGGGCCGTTCTCAACCGGCTCGAGTACACACGCGGACACTCTTTTGCCGGTATACATATTTTTATATTTCACTGGTCAGACGGAAGAAGAGTCTCCCGCGCGTATGCGAGACGCATCGGCGATGTTGATTCCCAATGTCGGAACGTGTACGCGTTTCGATCGCGGATCGGCATTGATCGCGCCGAAATAGGCGGCATGGTCAGCCCGAAGTTTAGGAACCGCGGACAAGCGAGAGTCGTACATGTTATCCGTATCCCTGAAACTCTATGTAGAAAAAAACTAATTCTCCCGTGCAGTAATTGTCGTAGTTTTTTTGGACCAAGTATGGGTCTTACTTCCTGATGGGTCATCGCGTTTTAGTACACTGAGAAAAAAAATCATTGATCCAAAATCATTGGTGTTATTGAATGAAATTTTTTTGTTTCAATTGTTAAATTGTTCGTGTAAATAATCGGATTTACTAGTCCAAACAAAACGCTATTGACTTCAATAACATGATAAAATTGAAAGTTTTTTTTTCGTCCAAAAGATATTCTGTTAGCCGAGAACAATATATTATTGAAACTATCTAAAAAATTATCGCGAACAAATTATATAGTTTTGAATGCAATTTCTGCAACGAACGAAAAAAGCGTTTCAATTCATAACATGAATATTGTTGATTCGAGTGCACAAGAAAAATTGAATTTCGCTCGTATGATTCAAATAAAATTTCTATTGAGTAAATATGTTATTTTATTGTTTTCACCATATCCGATATTGATTTTTAAGTAAATTATTCGTTAAAATATTCATATTTTATTTTGATTCAAAAATATTAAGCAAATGTCTGAATTGGTTAAAAAATTATGCGAAAGTAAAATTTGTTTCTTGCGCATTCGGTTGAAAAAATTCAACCAAATCATGGCCGAGGGCCACCGAAATTATAGGTGTGAGGAAACCTGCAGTTCTCGGAGTAACCGCTAGAAGCCGCACGCGCGCTCGTTTCTCGTAAGCGTAGCGCGAACCGAAAATCTACTTAAACGCTGGAGACACTCTAAAGAGTATCGGTTCTTGGCCTGTGGCTAACAAGGGGACAGTACGGCAGTCGGATTTTTGTAATTTTTCGTACTCATGGTACGCGAAGTTCAGAGCTCGAATATTAATATCCCAAAGCAGTTCGACGCCATATTCAGAAATTTTCGAGAAAATTGACTTTGAAGTTTTCGAGCGCAGTCTTATCCCACAAAGATGCAACGATATTCGAACCGGGCTCGTGGTGTACCCGGTAGCGCTCGAGTCTAGTAATCGCGGGGTCGCTGGTTCGAGTCTCACTTCGAATTTTTTTTTTTTTTTTTTTTTCATTTTTTTTAAATGAAAAAAACGCAAGTCATATTTTTAATTATCTCTTGATTATAAACATACATTTTCAAGTATCAATATTTATAACCAACAACATTTTTAGGATGAAAATGAAAAACGTCGGTTAAAGAATTGAATACTTTATTATTCGGTCTGTATTCGTTTGTTTTATACATCGGGTGTAATGTTACACGAGCCAGAGTGATAACCATCGTAAAAACAAGGAAAACAGTAATTTTCACGGCATCTCGCCACACCGTACAAACGCTGCATTGTTACATTCGCAATTTTTTTTCAATACATCGATCGGAAAACAAACTTCATTCCAGAAATCTTTTGTGCACAAGCAGCTGTCCCCGCTTCGCAGGTAGTTGATCAGGACAAAGGCAAACGATGTACGCAGAACTGTTATTCACAATATCGACGGTTGCCAAAGCAAGCGTTATATTCACATATTTCAACATTTATTCTTCTATTTATATTCCTTTTAATCTACAAGGGGAGTTCATGTAAATATTATTACTGGATATTTTTACGTCGCCTATTCGCAATTTCAAGCAAGAGATAAATCAAAAATAAGACTTGCATTTATCATTGACAATTATAATTACCATATATGTGAATTAGCATAGATTTTATGATTTTTATCCCGGGATTATTTATTTATTTTTTTATAAATAATCAGCTATTGTTATATATAAATAATATATGATCATATATGAGAAAATATATAATTATGTATAACTATAATGAATTTTGTACATAAATAACTATATATGGATTTTGTCCATATATAAACATATATAGATATATTATATTAATTATATATAATAATATGTGATTATATACAACAAAAATTTATCGGGATATTTAAATGACGGAGGTATGCGAATTAAAAAAAAATGAAAAAAAAAAAATTTCGAAGTGAGACTCGAACCAGCGACCCCGCGATTACTAGACTCGAGCGCTACCGGGTACGCCACGAGCCCGGTTCGAATATCGTTGCATCTTTGTGGGATAAGAGTGCGCTCGAAAACTTCAAAGTCAATTTTCTCGAAAATTTCTGAATTTGGCGTCGAACTGCTTTGGGATATTAATATTCGAGCTCTGAACTTCACGTACCATGAGTACGAAAAATTACAAAAATCCGACTGCCGTACTGTCCCCTTGTAAGATCAAAGTGTAATATCTGTTCTAATCAGTTGAATATCTGATATTCTCTCCATGGATATTGCATTGGATATCTGATATTCTCTCCACTATTATCGTGGATGATCATTCTAATGCTCACTTTTTATTTAAGATTTAAAACAAATTGAAAAACTTACGTCCCATGGCATATTCGTTTCGATGTAGTAAAGAAATAATTCGTTCTATTGATTATATTTTTGTACGAAATAAAAAATGTTGTAGCAACCGCTTAATTATTTCATTCATGCATCTACGGATTGTATATAGAATGATTTCAATAGAATATCATTTTATTTGAAGGATAATGTAGATATTCAGAAAACAGTAGCCCTGGATCTACGATTTTTCCGAGCGGGGGGCAAAAACTTGACATTGGCGCCCCTCCCCTCCAGCATTTGAGATTAAGGGGGGCGATCTCTTTAGACGCCCGAAAATAAGTCCTTTTTCATGATTTTGAAAAAAATGTGATAAGATAATCGCATCATTTTAAAATTTTGACATTATCTTATTACAACTTTCAAGTGGTAAAATTTTTTTTTCTTTTTCAAACAAAACAAAATAGCGGCGTTATAAGGTATTCCTTTAGGGGTCTTTTGAAAAACTGCTCATGGTATAGCTCAAAAAGTTATTGATCGATCTGGCTGAAATTTTGGTCGGTTTCTCACTACAACATTATTGGAAGGATATACTTATAAAAATATTAAAAGGTATAAAATTGAAAATTAATTAGGCTTTGTAATCAAATGTTCATATTTTTACCATTTTCTCGACAATTCTTATTCCGAAAAGGTAATTTATTTACGCGATAACCTTGAAACTTTAGGTATATCCTTCCAATAGTCTTATAGTGAGAAATCTGGCAAAATATCAGCCAGATCGATCAATAACTTGTTGAGCTATAACACGAGCAGTTTTTTCGAAAGACGCCTAAAGGAATACCTCATCAAAGTTCGTCTCCTAGGCAGTTTTATTTTTGATAGCTAGGATCACGACGCCATTGAAACTCACCAAAGCGCCCTGAATATTAGGCGCTTTAGTGAAACAAGTTTTTTCAAACACAAGAATTTGGCGCCCCCTTAAATTGCCGCCCGGGGCAAGTACCCCGGTTTGCCCCCCCTTAGATCCGGGGCTGGAAAACAGAAGAGGTTTTCAAATAAAATAATATGTTATTTGAATCAATCACATTTTCCACTATTTTATAGTATTGTAACAATCTCATATATCAGGGGCACTCCGCGATCAGACATTTATTTGAATCTACCAATATATTTTTTTGATTTTTTTTCTCAGTGCATGTTGTTTCCGACAGAGCATAGTCGCCGTAAGTCTCAACAAGAGTTCTGTGTGCTTCAGCTGCAAATTTTTTTATTTTAATAAAGTAGTCCATTAAGGGGTCTTCTCACTTTCTAAGGGGGAAAACTAAGAAAGGCTATTTCTATGCATTTTTTGGATAGGTGTATATTATAGATATTGATATAAAAGTTGTTACACTTCATAAATACACTTTCAAAATACATTTTTATTAAATTTTCATTTATTCAAGTCACTATATATAGACAAAAATGGTAGTTAGAAAAAATTCCTAAAAAAATTGTAGGTCTGTGGTGTTGATGAAATCTCGGAGATGGATCATCCAAGAAAAAAATAACCCAAACAAACCCAAACAAACGGTTTTAATTTAGTATGTTAATGGCCATAGCGCATATCATACGATTTTTGATATTTGCAAAAATGGCGGACATTTTTCAAAAACAAAAAAACGCGTTTTTTTCAACGTTTTTGGCAAAAAATAGTAGATATCAAAATTAAAAAAAATCCTTGATATGCGCTATAGCTATAGTTGTAAAGAATACGTGGTTGAAATTTCATAAGGATCAGTAGTTTCGAAGATTTTATCAACGAGCCGTCGAAAAACGTTGTTTCGACAAAAAAGCGTTTAAAGTTTGTTTGGCTTACATAAATCCATGAAAATTTTTTTAACGTATTTCGCAAGTGTATTTATTATGTGTAACAACTTTTATATCAATATCTATAATATAAACCTATAAAAAAATTCACGAAAATAACCTTTTTTACACCTAGATATACACCTAGGAGCCGGAAAAAGGTCATTTTTGTGAATTTTTTCAAGGAAAACTATTTGAAAATTCGGATTGAGGTTTTAATTATCTAAAAGTATATACATTCAAAAAAATGTTTAATTTTCTTTATTTAAAAACATCAAAAATATACAAGGATATTGCATGATCCTTGGAGCGTCGTAAAAAAATCTGCGTATACGGTACCCACTGGCGTTTCTTCAAAAATCATCTGAAAAAAAAAACCAAAAAGATCATTAAATCAGATACAGTAATCTAGTACTTGTCATAGCCGATTTTGAAAATATCGATTTATGACAAAATGGCGGACGTTTGAACATAAATAGTGATTTTTGGGCCACAAATTAGTTATTTTGCCTATAAAACAAAAACTAAGTAACGGAAAAAAAATCCTATGACAAGTACTAGATAATGGTGTATAGAATAACTACAAAAAAAATCAAGGCAATAGGTTCATTGGTTTTCGAGAAATTTTGGGTACCGATTTGAAAAACGTGGTTTTGAGAAAAATGCGTTTGAAAATTTGGGAATGAATAAATCATGAAATTTGTCAACTTACATGGAATCATCGATACCAGGCCCACAGTGTAGGTCTTCTACGGTCGACGGAATGTTCATAGCTTCTAAATCCTCGACCTCGACCATCTAGGTGTATATCTCTCCTTAAACGCCCTAATAATATAAAAACGGTCCAATTTCTTAATAATTTTCATATTGCACATTTCTTTTACCTATCAAAGTAGCAAAATTCGTCAATGCTCTTTCGGGGTTATCGCCCTCGGTGTCTCGCCAACGATCTTTCGAGATCCACCGTACCCCAAAAACACGACCCGACGTTGCGTTTTTTTCGCACAAACTATTCCTTCGCAAAAATACATAAATATTCGTTTACCACACCGTGTAATTGGAAGTGCAAAGTCCCAACGCAGCCTTCATCCGACCCAAATTGGTCCCGCGATTCCTCAGTCGCCATCTAACAGTGAACACATCATGTGTTCGCTTCCGAGCTGTACTTCATCCCAGCGTGCTCGAAAACCGTTCCAAAAGACCATTTTCGGTCGCCATACTAACCGAACGATGACGAATCTGGTTGCAAGAGCAACCGAGACAAAAGCCGCGAGAATCTGCCAAGAGCAGATGTAGTCGCAATGTAGTCTCGCGGATTCGCGGAGGTGGTCGCGAATCGTACGTGAGCCGACTCGAATTTCGACTGTGACGGGTAAACAAATCTTTCCGCGTCTCTTTATCGCGCGGTACAGACGCGAGAGAGGAGAGGTCATCGGGGGAATATTCGAGCGGGATTGTCCTTTTTTTATCAACGTGTACGAGCGGAGAATAATCAATTAACGAGGCGGCCCCGCGAGCAGTAGAGAGAAGAGGGCCGATGATATTACGGGGCGAGAAAGAGCAGGCGCACGGCCGCGACATCCGAACGATCCAAAGAAAGAAAGTTCCTCGAGTCAATTTCCTCCTAATGGCTGGGGCTTAGCATTGAATTCAATTGAATAATCGGCCTGTGCGGATGGGACGCTCCGGAGGGGCAAGGCTATCGTCGCCGCTGTCCATCATCCGACTTGTCGCGCTGGCTATACATCGCGACGCTGCTCGTATTTTTGTCCCCCTTTTTTTCACGTTTTTTTTTTTACCGTACGAATCGATCGAGCTGGTAGGAGCGCGATCGAGGGAGATTATCGCTTGATCCTTCTCGTGCAGATCGGTAACGGTATCATACCGATATATAGACGCCCGCCTCCAGACAAGTTGGTCACACGTTGCCTGAATTAGAAGCCGATACGAACGCAAGCGAGGGAGAGAGAGAGAGAGAGAGAGAGAGAGAGAGAGAGAGAGAGAGAGAGAGAGAGAGAGAGAGAGAGAGAGAGAGAGAGAGAGAATGAGAATGGGACAAATCGAAATATCGAGAAGAGCTGACGACGTGCAAAGTCGACAGAGACGATCGGTCTGGAACGATTGCGATCGGTATAGAGCGCGGGCTTTAAGGGGTTAGGCCACAGTAACAGGTATAAAATAATGTACGAATTTAACAATTTTTTTTCGTATGAAAAAGTGATTCACTCATAAAATTAATTACATATCTATTTAGTATGAATATCAAGCTGTTGGAATTTTTTTTTGATGTTCAAAATGGACGACTACTAATATTTTCTTTTGTTATCTTTTTTTTAGGCGCTCCGCGGCGTGACATTTAGCATCCACAATTTTTTACCTAGAACAAAAAACAAAAATTCTTGTCAATCTACATTAAAATACCTAGCGAAGTACGTACGGAATTAAAAAAATATTGTTGTGTTCAAAAGTTGTAGGTATTTGAATTGATTTGTAGGTATTTGAATGAATTTTCAGTGAAAAATGTCGTATAAAACTGCTCATGAAAAGTTTTCGATTAATCAGAAATTCCGTACGTACTTCTCTGCGAAATGCAATGAGGAACATAACTTTTAAATTTGAAGTACATCGAGTGAAAATTGTTGAAGTTGTCACGTCAATTGGAAAAAAGCTGTTTCGAGAAAAACGCGTTTAAGGCGTTATACGCAGTTGCAAGGCCAAAAAAAGTCGTTTTTTCACGAATTTTTTCTGGAAAAGGATTTCATTTGGGCAAAACGAAAAGTATTAGGCAGTATAGTGGCATCTTTTAGCTTTAGATTGGCATTTTTTATTTTCGAAAATATTCATTAACATTGCTCCTGTAGGAAGTCTCCTGGAGGTCCCCGAAAAAAAGTGTCCGTCGGTGAGCAAAGTATCTCCGGTTTGGATTATCTAAAATGAAAAAACCAAAAAGATTCTTTTAGGGGATAGATGAATCCAGATATTGATCGAAGGAATAGTCGAAATTTTAATTTTTGACAAAATGGTGGCTCCGGAAAGAAACAATTTCGATTTTCGAGCAAATTTTTTTCGTTGAATCGTTGAAAAAAAATAGAAAAAATTATCGGAAATCTTATTCCTTCGATCAATACCTGAAGAATATATCTGACACGGTTGTGTTAAAATTGCAGACCGATCGGTTGAGCCGTTTTCGAGAAATCGTGCTCACCGACTTTGAAAACACCGTTTTGAGAAAAACGCGTTTGAAGTTTCGGGCGCTTACTTTGTAGCACTCCGAGCGTCCTTAGAAATATGTGTGTATTTCCAAGAATATTCGCTGGATCGATTTGAAATTTTCAGGGAATATACTCACATACCCAGGTAGGAAATTAAAAGGCTGACGATGGAAACAAGCTTGTGCGAGCCTTGTTTCACCGAGCCTGAGTGAGACAGACCTGGCCCAGGTTTCATTGCATCGTTTGGAGCAGCCTGGAACCAAGACTGGCTGCTTAGCCTAAACTCAGGGTTATTTCAAGCTTTATTCAGCCGGTGAATTTTGAGGCTGAAAAATCAAGGCTGGATGCAGGCTTGTTTCAGGTTGTGATAAAATAAAATAAGTTTAAAATAATATTTTTACTGTACTTTTATGAAAAAAAAATTTAGCAATATATTTGTCGGGTGCGAAGGCACGAAAAACGAAAGCGAAGGAGGCAGCTCAGAACATTTAGACATATGCTCTTATCGATATTTATGAGGTACACAAAAAAGTATATACGAAAATAAAAGTACGCAATAAAATAAAGTTTTGTTTTTTAAAATATTTTTTATCTATATTTTGTAACAAATAATATAACAAATAATACATATATATAACAAATCAAATGAATTCTTTACAAATTTATTAAATTTACCCCAATGTAGAATTTAGGAAACTAAAAACAGGCCTCATATAGCCTCGGGAAGAGTTTGGGAAAAGCCTGGTCATAAATGCTCGTGAAGGCTTCATTAAGGCTCGTTTTGAGCCTTGTTGTTTCGTCGTTTCAGGCTTAGTACAGGCTTTTCTACCAGCCTTTGGTCAAGCCTGTGTGCAAGAGCCTGAAACCGCGTTATCATTCAGAGGTTCATCTAGGCCTGAAATCAGGCTGGTGCTCAGCCTGAATTAAAAAATGTGAGCCTTGTTTCAGAGCTTGGCGAGGCCTTTTTTCATCGTCAATTCCTACCTGGGTATTTGTGCATTGCGAAAATGTAATTTAAAAAAATCGATTTTTTGAAAATTCTACGGTGGCCTTACCCCTTAACGGTAGCCTGCTCCCATGCGAATCGGCGCCAAGCACCCGCGGATGTAACCATTTCGTTCGCTCCTCAATTACATCGACTCGCTTGTCTCGATCGAGCTTCGTTCGAGCTGCGGAGCACCTCGGTCTCATCGCGATGAGAATACGCGAACCTGCGCTCGCTTCGATTTGCACATGGCCGATGCGCTCTTTGGCTGCCTTTCCCGATTGCGATTCCGCGTACGCGCTCACTTCGCGTGCCGATTTGATACGGTGCCAGGGCTGCTCGTCGCCCGAGCAAATATGATCGTTCATCGGCATTTAGACGGGCCTAAATCGTGGCCCTTAAGGATGTTCGGTACGGGCGATACAATGTTGCCATGCTAAACCATGTTTAAAACATAAAGAATTTCAAAAAGTTCGGAATTTTAGAAAAATTTGGTGAATATATTGTTTAGTGCCAAATTTGACAATACAAATTTTTTCAGATTTTTCTTCTGCACAGTTATCGAGTAAGTTAACACTAAAGTTCACGTGTATAAGCATAGCGTTTCCATATATGTAGGTATACATTGCGGGCATAAGAAATCTGCTTTAATGCTTAATTACTCGATAACTAAGTAGAAGAAAATTTTGAAAAAATGTGTGTTTTCGCACTTATTGTTGAAGAACATTATCATCAAATTCGATCAATTTCTTAACATTTTGACTTTTGTACTGAAAATCCCTAAGGCGTTACCCCCACTTGTAGCGCAAAAAAAGGCCTTTTTCATGAATTTTTTTAAAGAAAACTACAAAACTTTTTTAATCGATCAATATACCATCTTAAAGAACACATCGTAAAGAACTTTCAGTAATTTTTTTATTGAAAAATATTACATTGTTTAGTGGCAAATGGCCGTCAATGAAATAATGTTTTTATATACACGGTTTGCGGTGACCAACATTGCGGCGAAGTGGATCATCTGAAAAAAAAATGCGGATGGATTTAGTCAAATATAAGTATAAACTAGTCTTTAATCGAAGGATTTTAAAAAATATTCATTTTTCACAAAACGGCGAACAGTCAAAGTTAATGGTTCGATTTTAACGAAAAAAAAACGGCCGTTTTTGGCTATAAAACGGCCATTTTTTTTCGAAAAAAAAATCGAACGATTAAAGACTACATTTTTATGTATTAAATAAGCCTGCAAAATTTCAAGAAGATCGGTTCATTAGTGTTCGAGTAATCTTGGTCACCGACTTCAGAAATGCCATTTTGAGAAAAACGCGTTTAAAGTTTCAATTTCAGTTTACACGAAGAAAATATTTTTTTTTGTAAACTTACATAGAGTCATCTATTCCGGGCATCAAAAAAAAAACTGCACTTCAAATTGCACTTCAAAAAAATGCAATAAAAAAAATCGATTTTTTCAAAATCGCAAGTGGGGGTAACCCCTTAAAGCGGGAATTAGAAGGTCCGAAAAATAGTTTTTTTATTGCTTGAATCGATAGATAAACTGTCCGAAATTATATTTACAAAGTGACAGAGGCAAATTGTAAATATTTTCGCAGATACAAGGCCAAAAGTAGAGAAGCGACTGATATTTGATATTGATATTTCCGCCCATTGAAAACTTCGAAGCGCGTTTTCTCCAGTTTTCGTTTTCACGATTTTTCCAAATTGGCGAGCGTGATAACTCACAAACTAAACAACCTATTGAATCGAATCAAAGTTTATTTTCTTCAGTATGAAAATCTCTTCTAAGTGAACTAAAAAGTCGTTGAAAAAATATTTTTTAATCATTTTTATAACACGTTAAAATGTTTTTTTGGTAAATATTTACAAGTGGGGCTCCAGCTCCAGTAATATTCCAAAAAATTTTAATGACGATAGCCAATTCGTGGACAACCCGAACAACCAAAACAAACCCAAACAAACGTATTTAAAAAAACCGAATATTTTCCGAAAATATTTTTTTTTTCTTACTAAAATACCCCTCCCCCATTATAAAAAACATATTTTCATACTGCAGAATAGCCTCGCATACGTGAAAAAAAATTTGGAGCCGATTAGGGCTGGAGCCCCACTTGTAAATATTTACCTTTTTTTTAAACAATTTTTTCAAACCTGAGAAAAGTTATAATTTGACGATTTTTTCAGATTTTTCTTGATTCACCCAGAAGAAAAATATATGACAATGGAAAATTTTATCGGTTTATTTGGTTCAGTCAAGAATTACGTGCTGCATTTTTCCCGCCGATTGGGGACTGCAGTGGCAATACGCATATGGAATAGGCTGATAAATCTGCAGTCATTAATTTTGTCACGTTGAACATTTTTTTATACATTTCAAATATACATGAAATGATACCTCAATGTTTATTGGGCCCACGTGTTTTTTTCGTTTCTAAAAAAATTCCCGAAAAACGCTTTTTTTACCTTTTAATTCAGGCTCCTGCGTCACTGAATGGAATTTTCATTCTACCTATTGGGTATTCGTAAAAAATTGTGGAAATCCACCTTTTATTGCAGGCTCCAGACTGGTAGATTCCCATAAGGATAATTCATGCTATCTACGTCACCTTTAATTAAAAAGAAAAACAATTGGTGGTGCTAGTCGATGGACAAATTGCGGATATACGCGTATTGCATGCACATGGTGGAAAATATTTCAAGGGACCATTCCAGTGTTTAAAAAGGACCATTCCTGGCTTTAAAATATTTGATTTTCATGATTTTTCTTTTAAATAAAATTTCATAATCAGACCGATTTTGTATCGTTTCTTCCAATGACTTATGTTATGCATAAAAATATTTTATAAGGTTTTAGTTCTATATTTTATATTATTTTTTGGCCACTGAAAAATTGTGTCTAAAAAAAATAACGCCTGACGGTGGAAAGACCTACTCCTCCAAAAATTGTCTAAAAGAAAACAACCAAAAAGATTATTAATCAGTATGAAAAACTGTGGAGGTGCACGAAGGATTTTTTTATCGATGAATATTAACAATATGGTGGCCATTTTTTAATTAAGTGTCAAACTTATTTCGAAAGTTTTTCATTAAAAAAAAATATTAATAATTAAAAAAATAGAAATATAAAAACGCTTCCCTACGACATTGAGACGGGTAGCTCGGAAACTCTTCGTTTAAAATCTTCCACCGTTTTCAAAAACGACGTTTCGAGAAAAACGCGCAGCGCCCGCGCCAGGTCTCAAGAAAGGCGACGGAAATAATTCGAATTTCGCCACCAAAATTGAACAGCATGTTTATGAAAGTGCATATTTTCGCATAAAGCAAAAAAGGAACGATTTTCAAAAAATTTTACACTGGAATAGTCCTTTGAAGGTACGGTTTAGGGACATTGTTGCTCGAACGTACCGGAAATGTCCTAAATCGTAGTTGTGACAAGAAAAAAGTTGACAGAGTATTCACGATGGTGCGGAATTGTCACATCCGTCATTCGTGGACGGCTTGTTGACCCCGGCACAAAGATCATGAACCCAAAATGAAATTAGGTCCACTTAGAATGACCATACGATTATTCTCGAGGCGAAGTATCACGCCGACCAAGCGACTGTGTGCGCGGGGGAGATAGCTGCTTTGCAGATTAGCATCACTCGCCGTGACGGCTGATATTTCGGAGATAAAAGAAGAATCACCTTCCGCTGTCTTTAAAGACGAACAACGTCTATCTATTCGGGGCCTGAAATGTAATCCTTTGAGGAGAAAACTTGACCGTAGGATTTTTGCCAACTGGACGTGTGACACGGGTCCTCGAGGGGACTCCGTAAGCTTAAGGGGTTAGGCCACAGTAACGGGTATAAAATCACGTGCGAATTTAACAATTTTTTCGTATGAAAAAGTGATTCACTCATAAAATTAATTACACATCTTTTTTAGTATGAATATCAAGCTGTTAGAAAAAATATATTTTTTTTTTTCGGTGTAAAAAATGGCCGACTACTAATATTTTCTTTTGTTACCTTTTTTTAGGCGCTCCGAGGCGTGACATTTAGCATCCACAATTTTTTACCTAAAACAAAAACAAAAATTCTCGTCAATCTACATTAGAATGCCTAGAGAAGTACGTATGGAATTTAAAAAATATTGTTTTGTTCAAAAGTTGTAGGTATGTGAAGTGAGTTTTAGGTATTTGAATGAATTTTCAGTGAAAAATTTCGTATAAAACTGCCCATCAAATGAAAAGCTTTCGATTAATCAGAAATTCCGTACGTACTTCTCTGCGAAATGCAATTAGGAACATAACTTTTAAATTTGGAGTAAATCGAGTGAAAATTGTTGAAGTTATTTTTGTTGGGTTTGTTTGGGAAAAAACCGTTTCGAGAAAAACGCGTTTAAAGTTTTAGGTACTCTATGGCCGTGCCAGAGGTGGGCTTACGTTACACGCTCAAAGTCGGTGAAAAAAATTGTCTTGCTATAAATCGAATAGTAACTTATTCTTATGATGATGAAGCACCGTTTCAGCGAAAAGAAAATCGATTTTTCGAAAATTCTACTGTGGCCTTATCCCTTAAGGCCCAAAAAACGGGTTGATTTTTTATATTTTTTTGTTCTGATGAGAGTATTCGGAGAACGAGGTCTGGATTTTACATAACATTGAAGTTTGCATCGTGGGACTGCAACGAAAATACATTTTTTTATGTGCCCACATTTTTTTTTCGACCAATTTACGCGATCACGAAAATCACTCGCACGTTTTTTTTAAGATTCTTATCAGCGATTGTCAACATGAATGTGTGAGAACATTTTTCGGTGATGATAAAAATGAAGAACTGATAAGGAAGTTTCATCGCATTCCAACGATGCAAACTTCAATAACGTATTTGTTTT
The DNA here is from genome assembly GCA_944452715.1 of Ophion slaviceki. Classification (NCBI taxonomy): domain Eukaryota; kingdom Metazoa; phylum Arthropoda; class Insecta; order Hymenoptera; family Ichneumonidae; genus Ophion; species Ophion slaviceki. The sequence goes on along the minus strand of OX101783.1, from coordinate 11,053,190 downwards.
TTAAATTGGAGAATATTGATAAACAATTTATTATTATTCTAACAACGTGTCGTTGCTGCATGGCCAATCGCTGTTGGTTCTGGCAACTAGGGTGATCAGAAATGAAAATAAAAAATCACGAAAATGGCAATCTGTGTAATAAAAAGTTCGATTTCGACCAAAGCAACAACTTTGACAATTTGTTATTTACTAACAAATAGATACAAATATTGAAAAATCATTTGGTCGTACGATGGAAGACGAATAGATTTTGAGATACGGCTTATCCCGAGCAGAAATTTGTTCAGGGTGAAATCCGGACCGGATCAGGCTGCCACAGTAGCAAATCCGGGCCGCGTCAGGCAAATTTAGTCCGGCCCTGATCAGGGATGTAACGCTTTTGCAAATTCAGGTCCGGATCAGGCACCTTATCAGGCTCTGATCAGGCGCTTTATTAGGCCCGGATCAAGCAACTTATCTTGTTGCGGATTACGAAATCTATGTATACTTATCCATGCGAGTCGGCAACGTTCAACATGTGGCAAGTAAAAAAACGGAAACAATTAAAACATGCTCATTGGTATCTGTCGATCGGAAAATGGTGGGTTTGGATACGAGCAACAACGACACGGAAGAAAAGATCTGGGTGATGTCTCTTCTCCACTGATAACAGAAAAAAAATACGAGGTTCGTTTCGCATTAAATATATTACAAAATATAAAATTTAAGAGAATAAAAATACGTATATATTTAAAAAATGCATTTCTAGACTGGCTGTATGGTTGTGCATTACAATCAATCGTAAAAAAATTGATTAAATTGTTCTGCAAACTAATAGTAATCTCTATTTTATCATTTTATTGCCAATATTTTAGCTTGTCCGGCGCAAATCAGGGGTGCCTGATCAGGGCGCCTTATTAATGGCTGATAAGGCTCCTATCTGGCGCAAATCAGGCGTGCTTGATCAGGGCGCCTTATTAATGGCTGATAAGGCTCCTATCCGGCGCAAATCAGGCGTGCCTGATCAGGGCGTTTTATTGATCCCTGCTCAGGCCCCTGTCTGGCTCAAAGAAGGCGTGCCTGATCAGGGCGCCTTATTGATCCCTGATCCGGCCCTGATGGATCCTCAGGCAGCCTGATTAGATTTCTGCTCGGGATACCGTTTCACAAAACAGTTTCGATAAAGACGCAAAAGAAAAAAGGGTAAATCGTAATAACTCAACCAATATTTGAAATTTTTACCAAACTTTTGTTGCAAATTGACGTTTACGCACTAGGCAATAGGCAACAAAAAAATCGTATTTTTCAAATTTTGAAGTTCATGCAGACCCCTTGACGACAATTCAACCGATCCGAATCAGGCGTAACATCCGAGTGCAACGTATCACAAAGCCGAACGAAAATGCGATTCTTGTCATAATCAAACGTTGTGCCGTCCTCAAAAATAAGAAGTTACCTTTCAGTACGTAACACTCATGAATACAGTTGTGTAACACTGTATATAACAGAGTCTCACTAACGTGGTCAAAACTTTAGTGAATATGATAAAATATGGACTTTCGAAATATTTTACGAAGCAGCAGCAGCAGCAAATTTGTCTAATTCTTGTTACTTAACATGTTAGTAGTTTTGTTTATATCCATCAGCTATCCATGTGTGATGGGCGATGTGCGCAATACGATCGTGGTACGATTTAGGCGGAGCGACGATTTCAGGCCAACTATGAATAAGGCCCGATTTAGGCAACTCTACGTCGGGAATGTCGATTTTAGGATCAACTCGTATTAAGGGGCTATACCAGTGTGAACGCTGAAAATTTGGGTGATTTTCGGTAATTTTTTGGAAGAAAAGTACTCAATTAAATGTTTCGAAAAATTAAGAAAATATTCGTCTATATTTAACCTACATTACATAATTTTTCCATAGAAAAATATTGAGATCCAAGCGACTTATGCGCTGCCTTCGGAGGCGCCAAAAAAAAAGTTCGTCCACTGCTGACATGATTCCGGCCGATTGGGTAGCTGAAACCGAAAAAGGAAAAAATGTGATTAAACTGGAAGGTATTTCCTGTACAATGACGTAGGATTTTCGAAAAATATCAAAATCTAACAAAATGGCGTAGTTATAAAAAAAGTCTGTTTTCTTGCCTATAAAATGGTCGTTTTTTTCAATGCCAAATCGTCAATTTTCATCCAATCAAAAATATCCTACGTCATTGTAGAGTAAATATATTCAAGAGTTTAGTTGAAATTTCAAGTCAATCGGATAATTGCTCTTTGAGTTACAATGTCAGCAAATTTGAAAAATCGCATTTCGAGAAAAACGCGCTTAAGGCGTTACCCCCACTTGTAGTGCAAAAAAAGGCCTTTTTCATGAATTTTTTTAAAGAAAACTACAAAACTTTTTTAATCGATCAATATACCATCTTAAAGAACACATCTTGAAGAACTTTCAGTAATTTTTTTATTGAAAAATATTACATTGTTTAGGGGCAAACGGCCGTCAATGAAATAATGTTTTTATATACACGGTTTGCGGTGACCAACATTGCGGCGAAGTGGATCATCTGAAAAAAAATGCGGATGGATTTAGTCAAATATAAGTATAAACTAGTCTTTAATCGAAGGATTTTAAAAAATATTCATTTTTCACAAAATGGCGGACAGTCAAAGTTAATGGTTCGATTTTAACGAAAAAAAAACGGCCGTTTTTTGGCTATAAAACGGCCATTTTTTTCGAAAAAAAAATCGAACGATTAAAGACTACATTTTTATGTATTAAATAAGCCTGCAAAATTTCAAGAAGATCGGTTCATTAGTGTTCGAGTAATCTTGTTCACCGACTTCAGAAATACGATTTTGAGAAAAACGCGTTCAAAGTTTCAATTTCAGTTTACACGAAGAAAATATTTTTTTTTGTAAACTTACATAGTCATCTATTCCGGGCCCATACAGAAGTATGGGCCCGGATACTTATACTTCAAAAAAATGCAATAAAAAAATCGATTTTTTCAAAATCGGGGTAACCCCTTAAAGATTTAACTATCGATTTTTGCAAGATAAAATGATATTGATATAAATGATATAGATGATAATGATATTCTTGAAAGTAAAAACTGTCGAAAAAGGCAAAACAAAATCGATTTTTTGAAAGTGTCACACTGGTATAGGCCCTTAACCAGCCTGCTGAGCCCTTGAGTCGTTTCCCGTACTTGCAAGATCGATTACTAAAATCGGCACTATCATCCTTGAGGCTGGCGATTTCGAATTCGGAGTCGTCTTTTTGAAAGCTAATTCTTGGTAAGATCTGTTGGAGGCCACCATTTTTTCCGAGGTCCAATAAATTCCGGTTAAGAAAGTCAAATAAAAAACTCCCAAACGACGACAATCGGAAAACAGCTCGGGATCCATTTGGATTCCAATGTGGACTCCCCACGTGCGACGTCCCTATCAAATCCCTATAGGCATGTGGTAGGATCTGAGGCCCCCCCAACAAATTTCCGCACGGGCTTTGTCAACATGTTGAACGTCGGAAACGAGTACAGCGGCCGGATTTGTGCGGTGGGAAACGTCAACGCTGTAATTTGAAGACGCGTATAAGCAGATTGCGATCAAGTCCCAACTTCCCGAGCCGTATATGGTATATTGTGGGATCTCAAGATTGAGTAGACGGATCGAAAAATGACCCAAACAAAATCGATAGGAGAAAATCACATTTCATTGGTAAAATGTCATTGGATTTTCGATTCGTCGCCGCGTTTTTGCCTAATATCGAATCAAAGTTAGAAAGTCGTCCGTTAAGGCCTTAGGCCACAGTAACGGGTATAAAATCATGTGCTAATTTAACAATTTTTTTTCGTATGAAAAAGTGATTCATCCATAAAATTAACTACACATCTAAAGTATGAATATCAAGCTGTTAGAAAATATATTTATCTTTTTTTTTCGATGTACAAAATGGCCTACTACTAATGATTTATTTCGTTATCTTTTTTTTCGGCGCTTCGCGACGTGACATTTAGCATCCACAATTTTTTACCTAGAAGGAAAAACAAAAATTCTCGTCCGTCTACATTAGAATACCTAGAGAAGTACGTACGGAATTTAAAAAATATTGTATTCAAAAGTTGTAGGTATTTGAACTTAAGGGGTTACCCCCACTTGCGATTTTGAAAGAATCAATTTTTTTTATTGCATTTTTTTTAAGTATAAGTATCCGGGCCCATACTTCTGTATGGGCCCGGAATAGATGACTCTATGTAAGTTTACAAAAAAAAATATTTTCTTCGTGTAAACTGAAATTGAAACTTTAAACGCGTTTTTCTCAAAATGGCATTTCTGAAGGCGGTGACCAAGATTACTCGAACACTAATGAACCGATCTTCTTGAAATTTTGCAGGCTTATTTAATACATAAAAATGTAGTCTTTAATCGTTCGATTTTTTTTCGAAAAAATGGCCGTTTTATAGCCAAAAAACAGCCGTTTTTTCGTTAAAATCGAACCATTAACTTTGACTGTCCGCCATTTTGTGAAAAATGAATATTTTTTAAAATCCTTCGATTAAAGACTAGTTTATACTTATATTTGACTAAATCCATCCGCATTTTTTTTTTCAGATGATCCACTTCGCCGCAATGTTGGTCACCGCAAACCGTGTATACAAAAACATTATTTCATTGACGGCTATTTGCCACTAAACAATGTAATTTTTTTCAATAAAAAAATTACTGAAAGTTCTTCAAGATGTGTTCTTTAAGCTGGTATATTGATAGATTAAAAAAGTTTTGTAGTTTTCTTTAAAAAAATTCATGAAAAAGGCCTTTTTTGCGCTACAAGTGGGGGTAACGCCTTAAGAAATTAATTTTCAGCGAGAAATTTCGTCATAACTGCGCATAAACTGCTCATAAAATGAACAGTTTTCGGTTAATTAGAAATTCCGTACGCGATTCTCTGCGAAATGCAATTAGGAACATAACTTCTAAATTTGAAGTAAATCGAGTGAAAATTGTTGGAGTTATTTGTCACGCCAATTGGAAAAGCGCTGTTTCGAGAAGTTTCGAGTAGTCAGCCATTTTGTACATCGAAAAAAATATATACATCTTCTAACAGCTTGATATTCATACTAAATAGATGTGTAATTAATTTTATGAGTGAATCACTTTTTCAAACGAAAAAAAATTGTTAAATTCGCACGACCTTAAAGCCCATCTTACTGTATAAAGAGTCGCGGCGTGTTCGTTGCTGTCGAATCGTTTTTTTTTAATTACTTGGCGTCAAGACTCTGCCGCGTCTCTTGATCCATCCGATATAAGCCAAACAAAGCCAAAATGAGGAGCTCGCGAAGAAATCCAGACTTGTCCACACTACGTAGATTTTGATTTTCTTATTCTTTTTGTGCCTTGAAACTGCCTTTTCAAGCGAAAACGCAGTTTTTAACCAATTTTGAGGTGTTTAGTGCCGCATTTGATTCAAAATATTCCGAGAGCCAATAAAGGTGTGCTTGAAAAACACGAAAAATTAAAATAAAAAATGTTATACGTAGTGTGGACAAGTCTTGTTTTGTTCGCCAGCTCCTCAAATTACATCGAAACGTCCAAATTTCGTAATCATTTTTACCATCGAAGATTATTCTGACCTGGCGAGGTACCAACAATGTTCAATGCTCTCTCGGGGCTATCGCACTATCTGGTGTCTCGCCAACGATCATTCTAGATCCAATGTTACCCAGTGACACCACCCGATGACGCTTCGTTCGCACAAACTTTTTGGTCACAAAAATACATAAATATTCGTTTGCTACACTGTATTAGCTGTACTTCGTCGTAACGTCCTCGAAAACCGTCCGAAAAGAACATTCCCGGGTGGCATATTGACCCAACGATGAAGAATTTGTAGCCCCTGAGCTCAAATTCGAATTCACCTATCCAGAGAACTCTAGTATACCAAGGTTTATCCAAACTGTCGAAATTTATCGGCGTTACGTACCATGTTGCGTCATTACTGACGTTTAAATTTTAGGCATCATTACTCGTAACTAAGGGTTATGTACCAAGGTTATTATGAAAAAAAAACACGTTTTCTATATATATATATATATATATATATATATATATATATATATATATATATATATATATATATATATAAACGCTATTTATATAGCCTAATGCTCACTCATAATCACGTCACTACAAAAAGAAGCAACGAAGTTGAGTCGGATGATGATTAAAGATAATGAGACTGTTTTACATTGACTATTTGCCGTAGAGGTTTCTTACATTTATGAGATTTCTTATACATTATATCTATAAGATATAAAAAATATTTCTCATATCTTATATTCGCATCGTATAATTATCCTTCTTATCTCTACGTATAATGAAACTGTACGATTCGTACGTTTGTTCGTTTATAACTCGAGGACTGCTGAATCGATTTCGATGAATCTTTCACAGAAACACAGCTGGAAGTCTGGAATAGGGTCTAGGCTAACGGGCATTACGCTATGTGGTTTATCACAATTACAATAAACAACATGCCAAGGATCACATTAAAAAAGAACGAGCACAAACCATAAGCAAACAAAAAACGAACAAAGAAACAAAAATTGACGAATAATAATGAATTCTGAGTAATTTTTTTTATTTTCTTAAATGGTTTATGTAGTTCGTTAGTATTTTCAATAAGCAATGTATATCAAAAATGGAAAAAAATCTAAAAGAACAGACCAAATGAAGTAATCAACGAAAATGTACAGATAATGAGGCATGCTTCGTCTGTGAAGCTGTAAATCTCTGTCTTCACATACCGGGAGCGGCAACAGCTATTAGCAGTAAAAATCTTTTCTAACCCACCGGACTTAGGAGAAATCTTTTCCTACAAAAGTTGCATAGTTGGAAGGGGGTCATCGAGTGGTGGCTACGACGTTCATTCAGGCCAAGGCGCTTCGGAGATTTCAAGGTCACATGCTTTTTTAAAAATGGGACCACTATTTTTTCCAACGATTTTGATCGAGGAACTGAAAATTAGTTTACACCCTAAATTTCGAGATCATCGATCAAGATCTAGTATAAAAAATCGATAAAAAGCAGTTTCAATGTTTTTAGCCTAGGGTCGATTAAAAAAATGGTGCAAATACTTACTCCTATAGGAGGTGCTCAAAGTGATTGCGACCACTTTCAATGCACACTTGCAATCTGATTCGCATTGATTGTATTGTTTTATTAATCACGTCAGTCTGTATTAACGGACAGACCCTGATTAAGATATCAATCGTTAAGCACCAAGCGAAATCCAAGCAAGGCTTTGCTTACTGTCTTCGTAACTAAGAATCTTAATAACTTGTTTTGAAAGGCAGCGAGAAGTTTGTGATTTCCATGCAAATGTGTATTCTCTTCAATGAACAGAACTACATCAGAATTTCCTTCTGTCAGTGCAAAACTAAATTTTCCGCAAAATGTTTCCTTATCGAGAGTAAGTCTATATGATCTCGATTTATGGAGAATGTCACGAAATTGCAATGCAAGCGTGCATTGAAAGTGGTGGCCATCACTTTGAGCACCTTTTATGGGAGTAAGTGTTTGCCCAGTTTTTTTAATCGATTCTAGGCTAAAAACATCGAAACTTCTTTTTTACTGAGTTTTAAATGCATGATATTGATCGATCATCTGGGAATTTGGTGTGTCGACTTATTTTTACTTCTTCATAAAATTCTAAAAAGAATGTAGAGGTCCCATTTTGAAAAATGGCGGTGACCTTGAAATCTCCGAAGCGCCTGCACCTAAATGAACTTCGTGGCCACCATTTGATGGAAGTCACTGTACGAATCTTCCGGATACCTTTCTGATAGGTTAGAAAATATTTCTACTGCTAATAGTTGTTACCTCATCCGGTATAAGCTATATAAGTATCAAGGTGGTTTGGAAGAAACAAATAAAAAATCGACTAACGTTTAACCTCCTATTTTTTTATGAAAAAGAGATGGTATGCCATTAACCACGTTGAAATAAAAAATTTTAAGCCACTCACCGTACCATTTCCGAGATATGAACGTTGAAAGTTGGCCTAAAATACGCGCACTCAAACGTAACCTCCGAAAAATTTACCGGAAATCATAACTTTACGTAAAATTTAGTCGTTTGACCCAACGAACAAAACTTCTTATTCGATTCTTCGATCAATACGGAATTCACCTGCAAAAATTGTAGCTGATCCACCGTGTAATTTTTTCACCATAATTTATTAAATTTTGCTATGCGGCTCTATCTCTCTCTAAACGGCGATCGGAGCGTCAGCTGTGATTGCTAGGGGAAATTCCTAGACGGCAATTTACACAGAATGCGATATGAATGTCGCCGAATGTCTACGCTGCAGATCATGCTAGATACAATAAGAATCGAATAAAAGTAATAATAAAACGAAGGATAAAAAATTAATAAAAATATGTTGATTGTAGATCTTTATTTTTTAATTGTTTATCACGTATACAAATATACATATTAAGAACGGCTGTATACATTTTTATTTCGAAAACTTTAAAATTTCTTTCTGTTGTCGTTCTGTATATTTACATAAAGATGAAACTTTCAAAACTGCCCAATCAATCTCTCATTATTTATCTGCGCGAACAAAAGCAGATCAATTTTCTGTAAAAAAAGAAACGACCACTTACACGTAATTGTGCCATGTTTTGACATTTGTCAAACATGGCACAATTAAAACATGAACTCAGTAGTAAAGTCGATAATGATCAACCGAGTGCTCAATAACCAATGTCGATTGTAAGTATTTATGGAAATCATCATAAATTTTCGTTCTAATAGGTACCAAAATAAAAATACTTTTTTATGGGATTAAATTCTATGTATTTTAAACATTTGAAAGAAAAAATTAAAAATCGTTAAAATTGTCAGTTTGGCTTCCGGTTTTTCTTTCGAACTACCTTAAGGAGGTACGGTGATTGGAGCGAGTTCAAGATAAAAGCCCGATTTTTTTTTATAGCATTGTCGAGACCTTCGTCCATGCGTATGCGGAGTTTCCACGAGATTTACCGTACACTTTCCGAGTTATTAATTGTTAAAATTGGTGAATTAGTCACACGTAGACGACAAAATGTGCCTGTCCTCTCATATATCGATTTTTTCTCCTCCTCTGATATATCGATTTTAGAAACACGTAAAAAAACTGATGGTTGCGTTCGGTCAATCTTTGTGATCGATAAGGCACCTTGAATTAGAAAGCTCACCGCAGAGATAAGCAATAAATTTAGAAATAAGGTCGCAAAAACCGAAGTTTTCGGAAAGCGAGACTTCTCGTGACGTAACAGCAGCCATCTTGCTCGACGTGTGGCAACGCCGGATACCCGCGCAAATTTGATTCGTCTATCGGATATTTTCAACGCGAATTAAAAATATGATTGTGCGAAGCCGTACATTTTTTCATGGATTATAAAGGGCCTTTCGTCGATATTTACTTGAAGTTCTTTTACGTACAGCAAAGGCATCTCAATTTTTCTGGCGACATGTACCTATACAACGCATCTATATATAAATTCAGCATGGGAGAACCGTCATATAAAATAAACGTTCCTTTTTATACCTGCAAATATTGTGAAAATTGGGAAAGGGAAAAATAACATAACATTCGATAAAATATGTTTTGACTTTGGACAGATTGGACATTGGACATTGAGGTTAACTTCAACGCGACGTTTTTCATTTGCAATCGCAATATTATCTTTTCATTTTCTAATTCTTGTCCGTCAGAATCTACATTTGTCTCTAAACTAGAGGTACAATCCCGTTACTCTTTTGATAAACTTCCACAGTATTTTCATTCTCCATGTTAACCGGCTACAAAAAATAATAAGCCGGGCGCGTGGAACCGATGACAGCCACCGAAAATGCGACGATGCTAAACGTCAACGATATGGCGTACTACTGAAGTCGAGTAGTAGATTGTTAAGGTTGTTTCCATATTATAAAAATAATAGGAAACTCGAAATTCAATACTTAAAAAATATTTCTCGAAAAATAGGCCATATACATATGTCTAAAACGTGGCGGTATTGCGGCGTGAAATAGACTCTAAATTTACTAGCATGGTCATCACCGTACCTTCTTAAGCTCTATAAAAAACGTTTTTCTCAGCTATACAGTAAGCGTTTTTTTTCCGAACTAAATCTCTCCACTTTCAAAACGAAAATCGCTGTTTCTTGGGTTCCACTTGATGGATCCGGATGAAACACAGTGCAGAAAAATTACCAAAGCGTTTATTTTCTCATTCTGAAGGTTTTGAAAAAAAAAGCTTCCGCCGCATTCGCGCCAACATCGTTCAAACAGACGGATGGACAATATTTGCAAAAATTATAAATATCGTCTCAGCATTGTATTCAAATCATACCAGTTTAATTTCAGCCTGAAAAAAAACGAATGCAGTGAGACTACAATTTTATAACATCAGTTAGATATTCCCATCATCGTTGTTATTCCTCCAACGTTGCGTCGCTACGAATGATCGCGGAGAGGCTGATGCAACTCGACTCCCTTCCCCTCTCTCTCTCTCTTTCTTCCTCGGTCCGCGTTTTTCTCTTCGACAACTGCGCAGCGGTTCGCGTAGCGTGTCGTCTTTCAGGGTCTCGGACTCAACGACGCTGCGTGGCAATTATTACACTTCTCGTTATTATCAGGGATGTTATCAACCTCTCACAACACGCGGGTACCCATAGCGAGGGCTTGTTAGCCCACCGCCTCCGCGAGCCTCTGTACAACGAGGCGGATCGTGCCATTTCCGTTGTCGCGGTGACGCGACGAACCGGAAGCGCCCTCGTAGGAGGTGAGGCACCGCAAAGACGGTGGTCCAATCCAAACATAGTTTCTGTTTTTGCGGATTCGTTTAGTCGAGTCCGAAGATATGGTACCGTTTAGTCGTTGGTCGAGTCCGAACCTGGTACGGTTTAGTCGTGAGTCTGACTCATTCATTCATATTCATTATGGAGGTTAGAGCAAAGGAGTCCAAACTCCGCAGGGTAACCGGTAGAAAAAGCGTCCGTGAAGATTGCGTGAAGTTCAGATGGAAAATTCCACCAGCAACAACCCGTTTAGACATTGTCGTAGGTAGGCAATTAGATTTCCATACTTGTTCGTACTTCCTGATAGGGATCCATTGGTTCTTCGCATTGGATCCCTATACTGAAAATTCACGCTCGTTGGGTTCTCGTTGGGATTCCTCATTGGAACCTACGAATCCAATTTGAATTCTCAACGATTTCCACATTATCGAACAGAATCCGATACGATTCTTGATGACCCCATCGCATTATGGACCTTCAATTTTCTTAACGAGGTAAAAGGTGTCTCGAAATGACCTGACCTTTAAATTTATTAATAAAATGCATTATTTATTCCGATTAATATCCGATAAATGGCCGCCTCAATCCTGTTTGCAAACGTTCACTCTTTTGACGAAATTTTCAATACCATTTTGCCATAATTGCGGACTAATTTCATTGAGGGGAGGTACCTGAGTAAACGGCGAGAAAAACAGGTAAACTTCGGGAATTTTTATCTCAAAAACTAATGTTTCGATTGTATCCGGGTTTTTTTTATTGGAAAATATGTACATTGAGGTATGTTTAGGAATTTTTTAAAATAAATTCGTTGACTGGAAGCGATTGAAACGCGATTATCTCGAAACATAGTTTTCAAAGTCGGTGCCAGATGTATCTCGAAAACGGCTTGTCCGATTTTGTCCAAATTTGGATACAATATTCTTCGATAGTTTTTCTCGTTCGCCACGTAGGATTTTTATGAAACTTTTATTTTTGACGGAATTGCGACCGTTGAAATTTAACATTCGTTTTTCGTTCACAATTTCCGACGATTTTGGATTGCATACACATTGCATAAGAAAGCAATGGGTCAATCAAATGAAAAACCCCTGCGTGGCGAACGAGAAAAACTATCGAAGAATATTGTATCCAAATTTGGACAAAATCGGACAAGCCGTTTTCGAGATACATCTGGCACCGACTTTGAAAACTATGTTTCGAGATAATCGCGTTTGAATCGCTTCCAGTCAACGAATTTATTTTAAAAAATGCCTACATATACCTCAATGTACATATTTTCCAATTTAAAAAACCCGGATCCAATCGAAACATCAGTTTTTGAGATTAAAAATTCCCGAAGTTTGCCTGTTTTTTTCGCCGTTTACTCAGGTACCTCCCCTTAATGGTGCGTCCAATTGCTTCCTTGAGCTCCGGAATGGTCTGTGGATTATTGGCATACAGTTTTCCTCTCGGAAAAACCCAAAGAAAGAAGCCCAATGGCGTCAAATCGCACAATCTTGGTGGCCAATTCACATCGCCGTGGCGCGAGATAACACGACCATGAAACTTCGTCTGCAATAACTATGCAGTAACAATGCAGCAAATAATTTCTACGAGGGTGGGGTGAAAAGTTTCCGGCCTGACCAAGAGATGGTGCCACTAGGTCTAGTTTTGGATCGGCGTCCTACAGTACCATTCCTACCGAGCTTGTATGTACAGTTTCAGCCCAATCGCTACGTTAGTTTGCGTTTGAGAGCACATTGCGCGAGACGCTTCCGATGTTTTCGTAAAAATGGAAAAATTGGAAAAACGTGCTGTCATCAAATACTTCCATTTGAAAGGTTTTACACCAAAACAAATAAAAGAAGAGATGGATTCAGCACTAGGAGACTCCTCCCCATCATATTCAACTATTAATCAGTGGGTTTCTGAATTTAAAATTGGTCGTGTGAGCACCTCTGACGAGCTTCGCTCAGGACGGCCCGTTGAAGTCACAACTTCAGAGATGATTGAAAAAATCCATAAAATAGTGTTGGAAGACCGCAGGTTGAAAGTGCATGAGATAGCTGAGACCTGTAGGATGTCAGCTGAACGTGTGCGAAATATTTTGCACAACCATTTGAACATGGAAAAGCTGTGTGCAAGGTGGGTGCCGCGTTTGCTAACGCTCGACGCTACCGACAATTTGGCGCTGTATAGACATAATCCAAACGAATTTTTGCGTCGATTCATAACTGTTGATGAGACATGAGTCCACCACTACACTCCTGAAAGTAAAGAACAGTCAAAACAGTGGGTTGGAAAAGAGGAACCAACCCCAAAGGAGGCAAAAACAATTTTATCGGCAAACAAGGTTATGGCTACTGTTTTTTGGGATGCGAGAGTTATGAGAAATGTATCAGTGTTGATGGAGATTATGTTAAAAAATAAAGCAAAAAAAAATTTTTAAATATCGTTTTTCTTGGTCAGGCCGGAAACTTTTCACCCCACCCTCGTATGCGTTGCTCGATCGTGTAATTCTCCATGACTAAAGCTCGATACTTCCTGATGCCAGTTGTCAAAGACTGGTATTCTATGTTCGCCACAAAAAATGGCGCGCAATTGAAAATGTCAGGTCATTTTGAGACACCCTTTATATAGAAATATACAAATTGCGTGGTTCTTAACCCTCCGTGGTCACACTGCGGTAGAATAACATAGTGATCACACTGAGTAAAATTCGCCTGGCCAAGTTCCAAATGGTTGCTGTCTGAAAACTATCAGTCCGATCGGGATTGAAAATACTAGAAAATACTTTAAACATTCTAGAACATGTGTGAAAAGTCGGTCTGTCAAAATTCAAATGACAACATGTTTTGGAAAAAATCGTAAATAGGTCAATTTGTCAAAAAAAATACACCTTTTCACTAAAAAAATCATAACTTTCTGAGTTTTCGATATTTTCAAGTAAAATTGGAACAGGATACTCGTGAGGCATGGTACTTCTAGGGAAAAAATGTGGCATAGTGGCACTTCAAACCCTCGCCTCCTGGAGGGCCGACCGTCAATTGAAACTAAGACCCATAGATATTTAGACCCAAAGTTAGGTCTGGGTAAAATTTACCCACTGTGACCAAGGAGGGTTAAACAAGTAAGTTAAACAAGTAAGTAAACATTATCTTATAAAAGCATAAATCGCTTGAACAAGTATATTTTAAGAATCCTTTTGATTGGGATCACTGAAAATCCACTGTAATTATCGTTTGTTATTTATTTTACTGCACTTTGACATAATATCATCCCACACGTAAACGCTCACGAAGCGTGCAGCTGATGTTTCAACACGCCGAGTTTTGGGTGCATCTTGCACCCCCTCCCCCCAAACAAATTTGTGGACGAGATAACGAAAGGATACTTTTTTTTTGGGGTGATCCAACAAATTCCGGTTGAGAATTTTAAGTAAAAAGCTCCCCAACGATGTCAATGGGGATATAGCGCGGCAGCTACTTGGATTTCAATGTGGGCTCCCCTACGTCCGGCGTTCCTATCAAATAGGGATGTGGTAGGATTTGGGGACTCTCCAAAAAATTTCTGCACGGGAACAGCCAGACCGCAGAATAAAACTAACCGCAATGCTCTTACGAGCCCTGAAAAAAAAAGTAAAAATAGAAAAGAAACATAAAATGACTAATCCGTCTACAAAAATAATGCTGAAAACGTTTTTCGTAACGTAATTGCTGCAATACCGAAAACAGGAACACGAAAAACGTGAGTATTTGAAAAACAAAGAAAATAAATGACAAATGTAAAGAATTAAGATTGAGATTGGTACTTTATTAAACTATAAATTATTTTGTATTATACATAGGCCGATAATGAAAGACACTAGACAAGTATTACAAATTTAAATTATACATACATGGTTGAAAGTTTAGCTAAAACCATATTAAGGTACTTCGGAAGAAACAATTAAAAAATCGACTAACGTTTAACCTCTTATTTTCTTGTGAAAAAGCAATAGTATGTCATTAACCACGTTGAAATAAAAAATTTTAAGCCACCCGACCCTACCATTTCCAAGATATGAACGTTGAAAGTTGGCCTAAAATACACGCACTCAAACGTAACCTCCGAAAAATTTACCGGAAATCATAACTTTACGTAAAATTTAGTCGTTTCACCCAACGAACAAAACTTCTTATTCGAATCTTCCATTAATACGGAATTCACCTGCAAAAATTGTAGCTGATCCACCGAGTAATTTTTTCACCATAATTTATTAAATTTTGCTATGCGGCTCTATCTCTCTCTAAACGGCGATCGGAGCATCAGCTGTGATCGCTAGGGGAAATTCCTAGAAGGCAATTCACGCAGAATGCGATATGAATGTCGCCTAATGCGTACGCTGCAGATCATGCTAAATACAATAAGAATAGAATAAAAGTAATAATAAAACGAAGGATAAAAAATTAATAAAAATATGTTGATTGTAGATCTTAATTTTTTTTAAATTGATTATTACCTATACAAATATACATATGAAGAACGGGTGTACACATTTGTATTTAGAAAACTCAAATATTTCTTTCTGCTTTCGTTCTATATATTGACCTGAACATGAAACTTTAAAAACTGCCCAATCAATCTCTCATTATTTATCTGCGCGAACAAAAGCAGATCAATTTTCTGTAAAAAACGAAACTACCACTTACACGTAATTGTGCCATGTTTTGACATTTGTCGAGTCGTTGGGAGGTGATGTTTGAATTCTTCTATAACCAAAATAGTCAATAACCAATGTCGAATGTAAGTATTTATGAAAATCATCATAAATTTTCATTCTAATTGGTACCAAAATAAAAATATTTTTTTATCAAATTAAATTCTATGTATTTTAAACATTCGAAAGAAAAAAATAAAAATCGTTAAAATTGTCAGTTTGACTTCAGGTTTTTCTTCTGAACTACCTTAATAACTTTTACTATTCATACACTCTTTATACTTAACATGTCACCTGTATTTATATCGCATACTTTCTTAATTTCTTACTATATATACTTACTTTAGATCAATATCGAACAAGAATCAACGTTTTGCCCCTGTCAAAATAACACACGCATATCATATCAGACGCGATCTACACCGCTTGCTCCCAACACTTATGTCTTACAATTTTGCGCTATAAAGCCGAAACTCGAATTCTCGTGCCCCCCAAACTTTTCATATTCACACTATTCCGAGAATTCGCCACCTCATTGCCCCACCCTCGATTGATCACAGCGACGAGGAAAAGCCAGCCAAGCATATTTTGCTTACACATTAACATCGAAAGTTCGCATTGAAAAAAATACTCCCCACTGCGCGAATTGCAAAGTGAAAAAATGTGCACAATAAACGCGATTGTGAGCTATTGATCGAAACGTGAAACGTTTTAACGGCGAAAACGGAATCAATATTCAGTGTTAAGTCAGACGTGCATTCTCGCCGTGCAAGATTCAATCATCGAATAAGAAGTCCAAGCGAGCTGCGATTGCAACGTGACATTATTCTAATAAGAAGGAAAACAGAGTCAAGTTTCGACGTTGAGTAAGCTGAGCCTTTGATAAAAAGAAAATGCGTCATAAACGACGATCACTTCCACTGTGTGGATTCGACACATCGAATGTAGTGGTGCGACACTTGTAAATGCCACAATTTTACGAACGTCTCTTCTGACCCCCCCCCCCCCCCTGGCAGTCATCCGGACAGTCTAATCTCCGCGTGCGGATGCCATTCTCGCGAGAGGATTACGAGGCTCCGGTTGGCAGGCCGGGTGAAGAAAGGAGCAAATTTCACAACGTGAAGACTCAAGAGACTAGGGAGCAGGGAGCGTGAGCGAGTTTGTTTGTTGTGTAGGTATCATTATAAGCCGGCGTCTGCCGTTCAAGGATTTTATTTAAAAGCCCGACGGTTTCTGCTGCTGCCCTGTGCGGACTTTGGCCAGACGCATCGCCCCATCGTTGTAACGAGTTTTAGGGCCCTATTCAGTCCTCACACCCTCAGCGCCCCCGTCGCCGAACGCATCCCGTCCTATAAAGCCCCACGATAACTCGTTTGGCCCGCGCACGAGGCCACGATGATATACGGGCCTTCAAGACCCGGCGCGTCCATACCTCATACGAAAAAAGGGCTAAAAATATCGAGCGAGAAATTTCGTTTCGAAGCGAGCGAGAAATGGATCGGGGCGAGATTGTACTCCCCTGCCGGGCGGAGTATTCGGGCTCGTGATGTTCGGCAAGAGTGTGACTTTGACGGGAAACGCGGGGCCGGGCGAGCGGCAGGTTGATGTGCGATGGAAACTTTTTGCCATTGTCCAAGCCGGTTCTATACATTTTTCATGATTTGTGCTCTATTGTGCGTGTGTGTGTGTGTGTGTGTATGGATTTTTTCCCTCGCGCACATGACGCACTCTTCTCAGAAAAGCGGCGCAACGCGCTCCGGAGCCAATTGAGGGCGATATCCAGAGATCTAGAGATCCAGAGGGAGATATCTAGAGATTTAAAGGGAGAGATCCAGGGGGAAAGGGATGGAGATCTAGAGGGAGAGATCCAAAGATCTACAGGGAGAGATCTAAAGATCCAGACGAAGAGTTTTAAAGATGTAGAGAAAGAGATTTGCAGATGTAGAGGAAAAGATCTAGAGTTCAAGAGATCTAGACGTAGAGAAAAAAATCTAGAGATCTGAAGATCCAGAGCAGGAGATTTAGGGATCTAAAGGAAGATATCTAGAGATCTAGAAGAAGAGATCTAGAGATACAGAGATCTAGAGACAAAGAGATCTAGAGATCTAGAGAAAAAGATCTGGAGATCTAGAGATCTGGAGATCTGGAGATCTAGAGATTTGCAGATCTAGAGATCTAGAGATCTGGAGATCTAGAGATCTAGAGATCTGGAGATCTAGAGATCTGGAGATCTAGAGATCTGGAGATCTAGAGATCTGGAGATCTAGAGATTTGCAGATCTAGAGATCTAGAGATCTGGAGATCTAGAGATCTGGAGATCTAGAGATCTGGAGATCAAGAGATCTGGTGATCTAGAGGAAAAGATTTAGAAATCTAGAGAAAGAGATTTAGGGATCTGAAGGAAGATATCTAGAGATCTAGACAAAGATCAAGAGGTTTGGAGATCTAAAGAAAGATATCTAATGAAAGAGATTTAGAGAAAGAGATCTAGAGACCTAGAGATAAAGCTCTACAGATCTGGAGATCTAGAAAAAGAGATCTAAAGATCTAGAGAAAGGGATCTACAAATTCAGATGGAACGATCCAGAGTTCCCGCGTCTCGCTCCAGTGCGCTCAAGATCCGTGGAGGCAGCTCTGGAGGAAGAATCGTTTCTTCGTCTCCTGCTCCTCCCGCTTCTTGTTCAGCTTCGTCTTGGTCCTGTTCTTCTTTCTCGACATCCGCGGCGGCTTCAAACTCGTCGTGACACAGCTCGTATCCTGCGGACTTTTTTTTAGCCTTTTCCAGACACAAATAGATTCGCCTGCAAGCCTGCAAGTGCCAGGCAGCATCGAGCGAGGGAAGAGGAGGAAAAATAAATCGACGGTAACGCGGAATGGATGGTCGTAATGAGCTATAAGTACAAAGTCTCCGTAATGAGTGTGTATCTCGATGACACACATACATCCGCGGTGATATCAGCGCCGGTGAGGTCGGCGGGTTTTCTCTTTTTTTTTCCTTCGAAACGTTCATCGATTCGAGGGGGTGTATCGCCGAGCTTTTGGGATTACGTAAAGCGCGTCATTAGCGACGCGGGTCTATCGGGGTTCGTTGAATCGTGCGCGGTACATAATCGGAGGAAAATCGCCGCGAGAGAGAGAGAGAGAGAGAGAGAGAGAGAGAGAGAGAGAGGCCGCTGCACCGCGTGCGAAATGCCGCCTCGTGTATAAGATCACCGGCATCCACATCGAGACGTAAGAGAGCCTTCGCAAGGCAAACCAGCCTCAAGTCGTTGCCTCAATCGTAGCGAGAATGCCGAGAGCGAGAGAGAGAGAGAGAGGGAGAGAGAGAGAAGGCGGTGCAACAGCCGCGCGTAAGTCGAGAAGAAAAGCAGAGACTGAAAATATAATCGAACCTGGTTACCGCAGCCGCGACCACTGTACCATTACATTCTGATACTACTGCACACCGGTTGGGTCAAACTGCGCTCGCGGGGCGGCGCCGCGGCTTCTTCTTCTCTTCCTCCTTCTCTCCCCGTTCGCTTCTTCTTCTGCATCTTCTGCTTGTACTTTTGCTCGGCTTGGGCCGCCATTGGCTAGGCGTCCATCGGGACGCAACGATCTCATGATCGCGTTACTTCCTTTGCCGATTTAACCCTCGGGGCCGGCATCCTCCCCGTCCCCTCGAGGAAAATCGTTATGGAAATATCAGCGCGGTGTTTAACAAATACAAGAAACGGGCGAAGTGCCCGAGGGAGAGGCGAGGATGCACGGTAGTATTACAACCGCCACTTTTGCCCTCCCCCCTTCGCCAGCTCCACGCCGATCGCTTCTATTTATAGTTTGAGGCTATTATTTACGCTGCGTGTGCGCGCGAGGGTATCCTGCCGAGTCGCTTCTTCTTCTTCTTCTTCTTTTCGCCTCGGCTCCTTCACCATCTTGACCTTCTCCCGTGCGGTTCCTGCAGACGTGATCGAAAAGAGGATCTTTGTTAATGTCCACGAAGGCAATCATCCCGCCATCATCATCAGCGTGATCGGAAGCAGGGCTATCCTTATCTAAGCATTATGACCAAGGGCCCGCGTTGAAATGATCTTAGGCACATAGTTGCCCTGCGTTCATAAAGGGCGTCTCAAAATGACCTGACGTTTTTAATGACGCTCCATTTTTTTCGCGGCGAACATCTCGAGTGGAAAACGTAACTCATCACCGCCTAGCCACAAGCTAGTAAAGTGATGTTTTGAATCGCCGTTAGCTCCGTCTTTGCGATTGACTACCCAGCCTTGTAACACTTTTGTCCTCTAGTGACTGAGTACAAAAAAACTAGATGGTGACTAGATAGAAAGAAATATCCCACGGCTGTATTATATTTCTGACCTAGCCATGACCTAGTTTTTTCAACTAGCGACTAGGACCAAAAATTAGGTGGAGATTAGATTTAAAAAAATTTCCGGCTATATATTCATATTTTTGTGAATTTATTTGCACATTATTTGCATCATTGGACCCTTTTACGATATTCTTCGTTGTTCATTAATGACGGTTATGATATTTGCGCTGTGAATATATTAATGGTTCAATTTTAAATTATCTCAGACGAACGCTTACGCCGTAACGTGATTTCGATCCCGGGACCTCTGGGGGATGAGTTGTGACGTTGTCCACTGAGCCAATTCTACTCGTTTAATTTCTGAATTTTCTTATCGTCTACATATGTTACACTACACAATGTCAGATTATTGAAAAATGGGTGGATTGACAAATGTAAATAACATTATCGGATCAATGACTCAATTGCGTTCGCATTGAGAGCGATAATCGCATAGAATTACATAACCTTAAATTGTATTTGTCCGATCATTTATTCCGGCTAGTGCGGCCGCAGTTGGGAAGTGTTGGCTAGGTCATCGCGAGATACCGACTTGAGGATTTTATTCATTCGCAACGTCATCTGTAACTCAAGTTGCTTAACCAACCATGAGCCAGTCGCTCGATGGAACTACACGTATTCACATAACCACACTTTGTCATTTGTGACCAAGATCGGCTGGGCAGTGACTAGCCAAGGGGTGCACAGCCGCAGTTAGCTGGCTAGGTCATGGCGAGATACCTACTTGAGAATTTTTGCATTCGCAATGCCATCTGTAACTCAAGTTGCTTAGCCAGCCATGAGCCAATCGCTCGATAGAACTACACGTAGTCACATAACCACACTTTATCATTCGTTACCAAGCTCGGCTGGGCAGTGACTAGCCAAGGGGTGCACAGTCGCATAGCTGGCTAGTTCATGGCGAGATACCTACTTGAGAATGCTTGCATTCGCAACGCCATCTGTAACTCAAGTTGCTTAGCCAGCCATGAGCCAATCGCTCGATGGAACTACATGTAGTCGCATAACCACACTTTGTAATTTGTGACCAAGATCGGCTGGGCAGTGACTAGCCAAGGGGCGCATAGCCGCAGTTAGCTAGTGTTGGTTAGGTCATGGCGTCGTGCCCACTTGAGAATTTTTTTCTTTTGCAAAGCCATCTCAAACTCAAGTTAGCTAGCCAGCTATGAGTCATTCGCTCGATGGAACTGCACGTAGTCACATAACCTCACTTTGTCATTTGTGACCAAGATCAGCTGGGCAGTGACTAGACAAGCGCTGGATAACAAAACATTCACAATATTACTAGCTCATAGCGAGCCAACCATTGGTCAGTTCGTATGAGCTCAATTGGCCAGTTACTAGGTCGTAACTCAGACAGGCTAGAACAATTTCTACTCGGGATAGAGTACCAATCTTTGACAACTGACATCGGGAAGTATTGAGGTTTAGTCATGGAGAATTACACGATCGAGCAACGCATATAAATTGTTATTTGCGGCATTGTTACTGCATAGTTATTGCAGACGAAGTTTCATGGTTGTGTTATCTCGCGCCGCGGCGATGTGAATTGCCCACTAAGATCGTACGATTTGACGCCGTTAGATTTCTTTCTTTGAGCTTTTCTGAAAGGAAAAGTGTATGCCAATGATCCACGGACCATTCCGGAGCTCGAGGAAACAATTGGACGCACCATTAATGGAATTAGTCCGCAATTATGCCAAAACGTCATTGAAAATTTCGTCAAAAAAGTTAACGTTTGCAAACAGGGACAAGGCGGCCATTTATCGAATATTGTGCTCCACACATAACCTCTATATTTGTGCCTTATATTAAAATAAAAATATTGGTACTTTTCAGATAAATAATACGTTTTATTGATACATTAAAATGTCACGTCATTTTGAGACACCCTATAAATAGATTTCAAGCAGCCTGGCGTGCGTTGCCAAGATTATTGCACCGTCGCGAGGATGCCAGCAGGACCTCTCGCGCGCGCGTCTCGATGATTATTCCTGGCGCCGACTATCGAGGATGTACACACACCGGTTGCTGCCCAGTGCACACACCACGAGCGACTCGCATTCAAAGTCCGCCGTTAATTCTCGCTTCATTTTGCCCCAATGTTT
>OX101783.1:10992290-11031010 GCA_944452715.1 Ophion slaviceki | reverse complement strand
GGCGCGTGCCTGACCGGAAGTCAAGGGGTCGTCCAGCCCGGAGACCAACAGAAGCCCAATCGTCCGAACACCCTCGATCCCTCGAGAATGATAGCCAGGCGGAAAGGCCCCAACCAGCTGACGGGCGATAAACAGCCCCAGATCGACAGATACGCGAGCTCACATCTTCACAATAATACGATGGTTCTTTCGGAACTACCCGAACCACCGATTCCACTGAGCGAGATCGGACCGATCCCGCCACCCCCGATGTTCAGCTCACCCAGTCCGACCCTACTGGCGAGGCAACGCCAACAGCAACAGCAACCTCAGCAACAACAGCATCATCAATCCCAAATGCATTTGCAGCCACCGCAGATGCAACAGCAGAGCCAGATGTCCGCGTGGGACGCGAGAGGCCTCAACGAGGTGGACGGTCGGTGCTGACTTTATCTCTCGTTCTCTCTCCGACATGACGAAACGTCACGTTCAGGGGAGGGTAGGGGTTTCAGCGTGAAAAAAAAACTTTTTTGCGCATTTTTTTCATTTATATGGATAGAGTAAATTTATTGAAAATTTGTACATTGTTGAGTGTCATTTCAAGAATATTCTGTGAAATTTGTACGGGAAAATATCCACGAACAAGCCGGTGACAAAGCTTTTCCAAGAACGCCTTTGGACACGATTTGCGGTGTTCACTGTATCTCAGCTAGAAATTATCTGAAATCAAGTATCATTAAAATTTAGTCAAAGTATCATCAAATCCTCCCCCCAACGGTCTTTGATAATTTTTTTTTCATTTCTAAATTTTTGGTGGTCATGTAAAGTGAAAAGTGCTATTTTTCACGAAAAATTCCGCCATTTTGGGGGTGGAAAAGCCCCTCAATGTAAAAAAAATCTCAAACTAACCGTTGGGGGGAGGTATTTTATGTGTAGAAAGTGTGTGCCAAGTTTGAAATAAATCGGTCATGCAGTTTTCAAATGGCAGTGAACACGGACTTTGAAAAAGTGGTTTCGAGAAAAACGCGGCACCGGCTTGTTTGCGGATATTTTCGCGTACAAATTTCACGGAATGTTCTTGAAATGAAACTTAACAATGTATAAAAGGTTTTAATAAATTTACTCTATCCATATAGATTTAAAAAATTCGCAAAGAAGTGTTTTTTTTTTTCGGGCTGAAACCCCTACCCTCCCCTTAACGGGGTCGTCTAGTGTGAAGGCCTTTTTTCAAGCCGTTATACGTAGTTGCAACGCCAAAAAAGTCGTTTTTTCACGATTTTTTCTGGAAAAGGATTTCATTCGGGCAAAACGAAAAGTATTAGGCAGTGTAGTGGCATCTTTTAGCTTTAGATTGGCATTTTTTATTTTCAAAAATATTCATTAACATTGCTCCTGTAGGAAGTTTGCTGGAGGTCCCCGAAACAAAAAGTGTCCGGCGGTGAGCAAAGTATCTCCGGTTTGGATGATCTAAAATGAAAAAACCAAAAAGATTCTTTCAGGGGATAGACGAATCCAGGTATTGATCGGAGGAATAGTCGAAATTTTAATTTTTGACAAAATGGTGGCTCCGGAAAGAAACAATTTTGATTTTCGACCAAATTTTTTTCGTTGAATCGTTGAAAAAAATGGAAATAATTATCGGTAGTCTTATTCCTTCGATCAATACCTGAAGAATATATCTGACAAGGTTGTGTTAAAATTGCAGACCGATCGGTTGAGTCGTTTTTGAGAAATCATGCTTACCGACTTTGGAAACACCGTTTTGAGAAAAAACGCGTTTGAAGTTTCGCGCGCTTGCTCTGTAGCGCTCCGAGCGTCCTTACAAATATGTGTGTATTCCCGAGAATATTCGCTGGATCGATTTGAAATTTTCAGGGAATATACTCACATATTTGTACATTCCGCAAATGCAATTTAAAAAAATCGATTTTTTGAAATTTCTAACTGCGTATAACCCGTCAAAGCTTATTTGGGGAATTTTTTTTGACAAACCATTAGAATAAAATAATTTATAAATTGTATATGATTTTTATTAACATTTAAACAAACTTTGTGCATTTTTTGAAGTCATTATAAAGAATATAGGCGGAGATACACCGACCAATAGGAACACATATATAAAAAGAGACGCTCCACTGCTGCCATGATTCCAGCAGTTGTGCTTATCTGAAATCAAACAACTAAACGTAATTTTAATCGTGAGACTTGAGGCTCTACATGGAACTAAAATGAAGTTCGAATTCCAAAAAAATATTTTTTTTTACGCTTTAGAAAAAAAATTCAATTTTTCGTTTTTTTTGGGCTCTATATAGCTGATAAAAAAAAAACTAACAAAGCAATCTCAATTATTTTATAAGGAGTACAACTTTGCAGTGACCGTTTTTTTCAAAAGTTTAAGGCTTTATTATAAAAAAGTGGCTACATATTTTTTAATCAAAGTACTGCCCGTCGCTAGCTACGACCTCGGCCCATCTTTCAGGTAGCATTCGAATCCCGCGTCGATAAAAGTCTTGGTCCTTGGAGGCAATCCAGGAATCGACCCAATTTTTGACTTCTTCTTAAGTACTGAAGTGCTGGTCAGCCAAATCGTGTGCCATTGACCGGAACAAGTGATAGTCGGAAGGGGCAATGTCTGGAGAGTACGGCGGGTGGGATAAAACCTCCCATTTCAGCGTTTCCAAGTACTTTTTCACGACATTTGCAACATGGGGTCGGGCATTGTCATGCTGCAGTATCACCTTGTCATGTCTTTCGTTGAATTGTGGCCGTTTCTCTTTGAGTGCCTTACTCAAGCGCATCAACTGACGTCGGTAGAGTTCCCCTGTGATGGTTTCGGATGGTTTGAGCAGCTCATAGTACACAACGCCCAGCTGTCAGCCCGTCTTCAAAAACTTTCTGCCTTCCGCCACCATGCTTGTTCTCGACCTCAAAATCTCCACTTTTGAAGCGTTGAAACCACCGCCGACACGTTTTCTCACTTATAGAATCCTCCCCGTAAGCATCTACAAGCAAACGGTGGGTCTCAGCCGCAGATTTCTTGATGTTGAAGAAGTAAATCATAACCCCCCGCAAATGCTGAGAATTCGGTTCGTAGGTTGCCATGTTTGAGTGCCTATAACTTTATAATGCATACACGTATCCGTTAGCTTTTTTAAATTGTTTACATTGGCAGAGCCTCTAGTTTAAAATGCCACTTTTTTATTGAGCTAGGGCCACTACTTCGGCCGCAGTGGCTCTCTAAGTAAAACGGTCACTGCAAAGTTGTACTCCTAATAGTTCAACTTGTAGTTATATATATACCGAAGATGTTGTATAAATTTGAGCAGAATCAATCAAATAGTTTCAGAGATATCATGGCAGCAGTTTGAAAAAATCGCGTTTTGAGAAAAACGCGTTTGAAAGTTGTAAATAATTGACAATAAAAAAATTATCTCGCCATCAATCTGCTATGCCTGGACCATAGAGTACACCTTCCTCTTCTTCAAAGAAGTCATGCAAGCCCGTTTTCTCTTCTTTTGATCTGATACACTAGACGACCCCCTTAAGGCCTTAGGCCACAGTAACGGGTATAAAATCATGTGCGAGCTTAACAATTTTTTTTTCGTATGAAAAAGTGATTCACTCGTAAAATTAATTACACATCTATTTCGTATGAATATCAAGCCGTTAGAAAATATTTTTTTTTTTCGATGTAAAAAATGGCCGACTCCTCGAAACTTCTCGGAACAGCTTTTTTCTAATTGGCGTGACAAATAACTTCGACAATTTTCACTCGATTTACTTCAAATTTAAAAGTTATGTTCCTAATTGCATTTCGCAGAGAAGTACGTACGGAATTTCTGATTAATCGAAAACTTTTCATTTTATGAGCAGTTTATGAGCAGTTATAACGAAATTTTTCACTGAAAATTCATTTCTTAAGTTCAAATACCTACAACTTTTGAATAAAACGATATTTTTTAAATACCGTACGTACTTCTCTAGGTATTCTAATGTAGATTGACGAGAATTTTTGTTTTTCAATCTAGGTAAAAAATTGTGGATGCTAAATGTCACGCCGTGGAGCACCTAAAAAAAAGATAAAAGAAAATATTAGTAGTCGGCCATTTTGTACATCGAAAAAAAGTGTATATATTTTCTAACAGCTTGATATTCATACTAAATAAATGTGTGATTAATTTTATGAGTGAATCACTTTTTCATACGAAAAAAAATGGTTAAAATCGCACATGATTTAATACCCATTACTGTGACGTTACTAAGGCCTTAATTTATTCCTTGTTTGCCCTTCTTTACCCACAGACGACGACGAAATCGATCCCGAGGAGGAGGACGACAGTTTGCGCGTGTTCAGGTATTCTCAGGCTGATCCTAACATCGATACTTCGAGGGTCGAGGAGATTCCAGCGAAAGAGCCAAAGTTTCACGCGATGCCGCTCAAGAGCGCGTTGAAGAAGAAAGGCCCGGCGAGCGCCCCGGGCACCCCGCAGAACACTCCTACCCAAGAAAATCGACCGCTCACACTGCGCCAGGAACTCCACGCCTCGTTCAAGTAAGTCATCCTCGAGGCGATCGGATGGAGGTGCCACCGGAAAACGATCTCCGATTCTTCTGCGATTCTTCTCCGCTTCTCGGGCTCCCCCTGGGACGTTTGTCAATATTTTCCACCCCCTCCCGTGACCTTGAGAAGCGAACGATGTTGCGCGCGTGAAACGATACGACCATTGGACGAAACGAGACTCGGGAGAATCGAGATTTGCCTTTGGTTCGTTCGCGATTGATTGCGAATGTCGAGAAAGAAACTAAAAGCACTTGGCTCCGCTGCAACCTCCCCCTGGTCATCCCTCCCTAACGGCTGCCATTCTCCCCGTCGGTATCGATTCTTTCGACGCTGTACCTTCGACAAACGTCTCCATTCTCGCTCATTCTCAATCACTAGTAAAGCATCGTTGTTCTTCTTATGCTTGACAGAAGGCCGCCCTTGAGGCCTAGGATGAGAATATGGTAATTCGAGCAGCTGCTCTTGTAGTAATAATATTAACGATTATGATTTTCTTATTAATAAGCATGTCTCGAAGTATATTAGAGTGCCGAGTGCGTCCGTCTCTGCCACGCTGATGAAGTTTGCACAACGAAACGAACCAAAGTTCTGCGAAAAGTCGAAGTAGCACGGGACAAAAGGTTCCTTTAGCGACTTTTTTTTTAGGGCTTGGGATTTTATACCCGTTATACAGTAACGGGTATAAAATCATGTGCGAATTTAACAATTTTTTTCGTATGAAAAAGTGTTTCACTCATAAAATTAATTACACATCTATTTAATATGAATATCAAGCTATTAGAAAAAATATATATTTTTTTTTCGATGCACAAAATAATAAAACAAAAAACAAAAATTCTCGTCAATCTACATTAGAATACCTAGAGAAGTACGTACGGAATTAAAAAAATATTGTTTTATTCAAAAGTTGTAGGTATTTGAACTTCAGAAATGAATTTTCAGTGAAAAATTTCGTTATAACTGCTCATAAACTGCTCATAAAATGAAAAGTTTTCGATTAATCGGAAATTCCGTACGTACTTCTCTGCGAAATGCAATTAGGAACATAACTTTTAAATTCGAAGTAAATCGAGTGAAAATTGTTGAAGTTTTTTGTCACGCCAATTGGAAAAAAGCTGTTTCGAGAGGTTTCTAGTAGTCGGCAATTTTGTACATCGAAAAAAAAAACAATTCGAACAGCTTGATATTCATACTAAATAGTTTTTATGAGTGAATCTTGATGAAGTGAATATTCATGAGTGAATATTAATGAGTGAATATTAATTTGATGAATTTTTTTTTCATACGAAAAAAATGGTTAAATTCGCACTTGATTTTATACCTGTTACTGTGGCCTAAGGCCTTTAAGGGGCCAGTACGCATTGGAGCCACGGAAAAAAGGCTATTTTCGCGATTTTTTTTAAAGGATTTTATAAAAAATATGAATATAAAAGTTGTTGGGCTTGATAAATAAAGTCTTGAAATACACTTTAAAAAATGTTTAATTCATTTTTATTCATTTTTAAGTACAAAAACTATAGTTTAACGTAACGCCTCAAAAATAGGTGGGCTAGGTAGCTCCATCACAACTCGGCAACGGCTTGTCTGAAACAAAAAAATCAAAGTCCATTAGATTCAGTATGACACCAGCTACAAAATGACCCTCGGATATAAAGTTTTATCAAAAAATAAAAAAATGGCAGATGAAAAACGAAAAAAGTAAAGAAAACGCGTTTTTTTGCAGTTTTTCGCAAAAAAAAGAGTAAAAATCAAAATTTTAAAACCATCGAGGGTCATCTTGTTGCGAATCATGTTTACAATATGTGGTTCAAATTTCAAGAGAATCGGTTTATTAGTTTTAGAGATACGATAGAGCTAGATTTTGAAAACGTTGTTCCGAGAAAAACGCGTTTGAAGTTCATACTATGAAAAACTCTTACCTAAACTCAATCGGCAATTCCTGTACCATACAAAATCCCTTCTGATTGCTCATCATCGTCGATTTCTTCAAGTCTTGCTTGCTTTCGATTTTCTGAAATTTTCAAAGTGGACTAGCCCCTTAATCTGTCTTGTACGAAATTGCTTCCATTGTTCCTTACGACTATTCGATTCGAGTGAAACTTCGCTCGAATAATTATGCTGTGTCGTTTGCTTGAAGGGAGGCTTTTGACGGACTCATCGTTTGGTTGTAGCAACTTGACAAGCGTTTTTGTTCTCTTTACTTCAGTTTATTCGTTTCTGTCGTTTGCTTGTGCGCGTGCATCGACCGAAGGCTTGATTTCGAGAGAACCAAAGAGAGAGAGAAAGAGAGAGAGTGTGTGTGTGTGTGTGTGAATGTCAAGTAGTAGCCGAAAAGGACGATTGAACGGAGTTGATAGGGACGTCATATGTTACGCCATACCCTCCATCAGTCCAATTCATTTGAGCCTGGGTCGCTACACATTGGTTCACTTGTCATCAACCTGTCGCGTTGCTGGAAAACTTCGTACAGCAATATTAATGACTTTTGTCTCTGGATTTGCTCGATTGCAGCAGTCGACCGGTGAGATTCGGACTGGCGTTGCCTTGCACCCTGGAAAACAAAGAGAACGCTCGACCCTACGTCATACGCGAGGACTCCGACGATTCGGGCGACGGACAGGTCCTCTACAGGGACGATTACGACGAAGACGAGAGTAAGTTGAGGACGCGGACAGTCGTCGCTTCAAGGGATAACACCACTCTAGCGGCAGAAAGGCCTCACTTTGGCAATTTATTTCGGGAGTGTGAAAAAAGGAATAGGATATCTTTTGAGAGGGTTTATTTAAGGGGAGATATACACCTAGGAGCCGGAAAAAAGGTCATTTTTGTGAATTTTTGCAAGGAAAACTATTTGAAATTTCGGATTGGGGTTTTAATTATCTAAAAGTATATACATTCAAAAATATGTTTAATTTTCTTTATTTAAAAATATCAAAAATATACATGGATATTGCATGATCCTTGGAGCGTCGTAAAAAAATCTGCGTATACGGTATCCACTGGTGTTTCTTCAAAAATCATCCGGAAAAAAAACCAAAAAGATTATTAAATTAGATACTATAATCTAGTACTTGTCATAGCCGATTTGGAAAATATCGATTTATGACAAAATGGCGGACGTTTGAACAAAAATAGTGATTTTTGGGCCAAAAATTGGTTATTATTTTGCCTATAAAACAAAAACTAAGTAACGGAAAAAAAAATCCTATGACAAGTACTAGATAATGGTGTATAGAATAACCACAAAAAACCTCAAGGCAATCGGTTCATTGGTTTTCGAGAAATTTTGGGTACCGATTTGAAAAACGTGGTTTTGAGGAAAACGCGTTTGAAAATTTGGGAATGAATAAATCATGAAATTTGTCAACTTACATGAAATCATCGATACCAGGCCCATAGTGTAGGTCTTCTACGGTCGACGGAATGTTCATAGCTTCTAAATCCTCGACCTCGACCATCTAAGTGTATATCTCTCTTTAACACATATTAAGGGGCTATACTAGTGTGAACGCTGAAAATTTAGGTGATATTCGGGAATTTTTTGGAAGAAAAGTACTCAATTAAATGCTTCGGAAAATTAAGAATATATTTGGCTATATTTGACCTATATTAAATAATTTTTTCATAGAAAAATATTGCGATCCAAGCGACTTATGCGCTGCTTTCGGAGGCGCCAAAAAAAAAGTTCCTCCACTGCTGGCATGATTCCGGTCGATTGAGTAGCTGAAACCGAAAAACTAAGAAATGTCGTTAAACTGGAAGGTATTTCCTGTACAATGACGTAGGATTTTCGAAAAACAAAAATCTAACAAAATGGCGTAGTTATTAAAAAAGTCTGTTTTCTTGCCTATAAAATGGTCGTTTTTTTCAATGCCAAATCGTCAATTTTCATCCAATCAAAAATATCCCACGTCATTGTAGAGTAAATATATTCAAGAGTACTCAGTTCAAATTTCAAGTTAATCGGATAATTGCTCTTTGAGTTACAATGTCAGCAAATTTGAAAAATCTCATTTCGAGAAAAACGCGTTTAAAGATTTAACTATCGATTTTTGCAAGATAAAATCATTAGGCCTTGAATTTTTTACAGGATATTCTTGAAAGTATACACTGTCGAAAAAGGCAAAAAAAAATCGATTTTTTTAGTCTCACACTGGTATAGCCCCTTAAAGTATCAAAAAAATCATTTATTATAAATTTCAGACAAAATGCGGCGACAGAGCCCATCTTGAAAAACATATTTTTTACAAATAGCTTCACGGGAGGACGGTTTTCCCGCAAAGTATAAGACCTGGAACAAAAACCAAAAAAAAAAATATAATCTATATATTATTACCCAAACAAACTACGTAGGGATTTTTCTTTATCAAATTGTGAAAAAATGGCGCCCTTTGGACGAAATAAATCGATTTTTTGCCCGAGAAATAAGCAGTAAATTGTTTATAAAAAAAAACGTTTACATTTAATCGAAAAACGGCTATGTACTCCCATAGAGGATATAATTGTGAAGCTACTATCAAAATTTCAAGTCGATCCATGCAAAGGTGTTCGAGTAACCCGTCCTCCCAGTTTATGACGTTGAAGTTTGCATCGTTGGAATGCAACGATTTTTTCTCTTAATTTTCCATTTATAAGTTTTATGCTTACTTAAAGCCTTCTTTTTTTACGATTTGTGGTCCTAATACTCTAATAAGATGACGTAAAAACGTTTGAGTGGTTTTCACAGCCAAACAAAATTCGAGCAATTAGAAAGAATTGATTATCGTTGCGTTCCAACGATGCAAACTTCATCATGATCCCAGTTTGAAAAAAGTGGTTTCGAGAAAAACGCGTTTAAAGTTGTACGGGGCGCCTGAAAGAAGTCCGAGGCGCTGCGACGAAATCGATAATTGAACTTTAAAAAAAAATTCGCTACAGGACCAATCGCATATTGTTTTTATGACCCCAAAGGATTTTTTAAGTAAAAAAAAATCGATTTTTGCAAAATCCTGGAGTGGTGTTATCCCTTAAGCGAGCGAGTCGCTTCTCTTCCGATCAAAGTATATCGGCCAACTGTGCGATCGCAGCCTTCACGAAGCGTACTAATTATACGATCGGGCCGGGAGGAGAGAGGGAAATTTTCCTCGTAGAAGTCACGCCTACGCGTTCGCGCAACAGAAATTTCACGGCTTCTCGCGCCTCTCCCCGAGCACCTTGAAGTTTATATTAATCCACCGATGTATCTCGTGAGGTATATTCGTTCAGTGAGCTCTCGGGCGTCCGTCCGACGCGTGCGATACGCGTTTGACCGGCGGCGTTATAAATTTTTCGTACATCGCGCGCCCTCTCCGCGTCGCTCGGAAGCAAAAAACGAGAAAGAGAAAGAATTCTGGACCGCTCTCGCTATGTCGAAGGAACAAGTTAAACCGCGCGAACGAGGCCTCGCTCGATTTTCCTTTTTCGACGGTATTTCATACACGATCCATTGTGATCACGGTCTTACGTACAGGACTCGACACCCCTTACGATGGGGAGAGACTCGTTCGGTGAGAGAAATTTTGACAGTTCTCGCTATAGCAAACAGAGTCGCGGCGATCTACCGGTTTTTGTGCGCTTGCGACGGAAATACTTGCAATTTGTTTCTCACCCGCAATATTTGCTCCCACTGTCGTCGAATATCCATAAGTATGAATATCCATAAGTACGAATATCCATAAGTATGAATATTAGGGCAACTTTTTTTTGACCCATCGTGCCCGAAAACCTTTAGTTGGTACCCAAAAACGAACTTTCGTGAAAGGGGGGTGTTGTCAAAAAATATTTAGAGGTCGCGTATCAAAATTGAAGGTTTCCCATTTGATTAACATTGAAAAAAATGTTTTTTTCTCATTATTAGTGTTACCATCCCGCGAATTTTGATATCGCGATATTTTCCAAGTGGGTTCTCATAGGAAATATGATACTCCACAATAAAGTTCATTGAGCCATGGCCGTAAATTCAACCGTTTCAGCGGCATCATTATTTCAAGTGAATATTGTGCGAAAATATCTATTCAAACGGCTGTAACGCCTAAGCTATTGGATATATCGAAAAAAAATCAGATGAGAACTTTGTAGAGAAAGTAATTTTCTACAAAAAAAAGTCTTATAAGCCGAGCCCGAAAATTCAACTCTTTCTCAGCTATAGGTGGATGTCGGAAAATAAATAGATTTTTTTATGTTTAAAAAAAATCTACGTATAAATAGATAATACAGTAATAGAAATATAGTAAATATAGATAATAGAAATATATTAAAATAAATAGATTTTTTTAAACAAAAAAAATCTATTTGTTTTACTTCATCCACCTATAGCTGAGAAAGAGTTGAATTTACGAGCTCGGCTTATAAGACTTTTTTGTAGCAAATTACTTTCTCTACATAGTTCTCATTTGAATTTTTTTCGATATATCTAATAGCTTAGGCGTTACAGCCGTTTGAATAGATATTTTCATACAATATTCACTTGAAATAATGATACCGCTGAAACGGTTGAATTTACGGACATGGCTCAACGAACTTTATTGTAAAGTGTCATATTTCCTATGAGAACCCACTTGGAAAATATCGCGATATCAAAATTCGCGGAATGGTAACACTAATAATGAGAAAAAGATTTTTTTCAATGTTAATCAAATGGGAAACCTTCAATTTTGATTCGCGACCTCTAAATATTTTTTGACAACACACCCCTTTCACGAAACTTCGTTTTTGGGTACCAACTAAAGGTTTTTGGGCACGATGGGTAAAAAAAAAGTTACCCTGAAACAAATCACCCTAATGAAAATCCATAAGTCGAATATCCATAAGTACGAATATCCATAAGTATGAATATCCATAAGTCGAATATCCATAAGTCGGATATCCATAAGTGAGTATAGAGTAGAAATGAGTACCAGAAATGGCGGGATGTAGAGATAAATGAGTTTGTTTGGGTTTGTTTGGGTTCCCTCATTACTCATTTTTCCTCTACCTCCCGCCATTTCAGGCACTCATTTCTACTCTATACTCACTTATGGATATTCGTACTTATGGATATTCACTTATAGATGTTGGCACTTATGGATATACGACTTATGGATATTCGACTTGTGGATATTCGTACTTATGGATATTCGACTTATGGATATTCTACCCCAATCATTTGCTCCACCTCATTGGAATTAGTTCAAACGCTTTTAAGCTAACACACACGGTCTTGGGAGTTGAAAAAATCGAAAAATTGTTGATTTTTTGATACCTCGTATCCAACATTTGAGTTGTTTAAGGAGGAAAATACCGTCAGGCTAGAAAAAATGCTGATTTTCATGATTTTTTTTTAAGGAAAGATTTCTTTGCCTTTTTTGAGACTTAGGGGATGTTTTGTTACTACTTTTGGCTGTTACATGGGGTTTTTTATCTTTAAAAATGGCGGAGGTATGGCACGGTCTTATAAACGCGTTGCGGCGGATGTTGCCAGACGGCGCAAGACTTAACTTGACCGACTTTTTTCGTTATCGTGTTTCAATCATAAAAAAATGAATTGTTTTTTTTTCGATTTTTCGAGGAGGAATGACTCTATTGTTAATAACTAGAGAAAAAAATGTCAAGAAGAAAAACGGCGGTCAAGACTATAACTACTATTACACCGAATAAGTGCACCAAGTTTCAAGTCAATCCGTTAATTAGATGTCGATAAATCTTGTACACCGTTTTGAAAAGCATAGTTTCGAGAAAAGCGCGTTTAAAGTTTGACTAGCAGTTCTTTGGTTGTAATCGTTTACCTTCAATTTGTGATTTCTGCGACATATGTTGGACCTTCCTCTTCAATTTGAGTTGTCTCAAGGAACGATCGATTGTTCGTCATTTTCACAGTAGCCTGACCCCTTAAAAGATTTAATTAATTTCGAAAGTTAGTTTCTCTAAGAAACCTAAGATTTCGAACCTCACACAGACCTACTTGGTCAATCCAGCAAATAACAAGTCGGTACAGCAATTCGTGAATTCCACTTATGTCCCACCATCACCAACACGATAAAACGCATTGAGCCCAAATTAGACTTTGCAACATCGATATCAAAGCCAATTATGCACATTTTAACATCAGTCGATCTTCGTGATATCTTGGTACAAGGAAAAAAAATAAACGCAGCAGTATCCGAAACGCTTCTGAGATTCATTCGAGACCGTGCGAATGAATGTATGATTTAGAGTCTTTATCTCAGTCAACCGGTAGATCGCTACGAACCTAGCGAGAAAATCTTGAACACGCGATTTTTGCTTCGGCGAACGAGGCTGTTCCTAACCCCGAAAACCACTCGAGTTTCCAGATCTGTATGCAAGACCGTGATTGTCACGTACCGCTTGTCCAAATACGAGATTATCCGATTAACGGCGTTCTTTGTCTGATTACGGTCGTTGACTTACCGATAGTGAATTGAAAAGAGGGAAAAAAGATAAAGCGTCCCCGTGTTATTGATGTACAAAAGGCGAGAGATAACTCGGAAACAAAATGAAACGCTTCCGATTGTTTTGCAGGCCGGCTTGCAGCCAAGATAGCGCGAAAGGAGTCACTCTCGTTGAAGTTGGCTCTGAGGCCCGATCGACAGGAGCTCATCAACAGAAACATCCTTCAGATACAATC
Source organism: Ophion slaviceki (assembly GCA_944452715.1). Lineage (NCBI taxonomy): Eukaryota > Metazoa > Arthropoda > Insecta > Hymenoptera > Ichneumonidae > Ophion > Ophion slaviceki. Next base: position 11,017,829 of record OX101783.1, on the reverse strand, counting down.
CGACAATGAAAGACAGGAATCGAAAGAGGCGATCGGCGCTCGGCTCATCAGGTACTATAATCGTTATTAACGCGTTGCATCTGGCTTGTGGCCGCAAAAGAGGATTTTTTATAATTTTTTTCTGGGAAAACGTGTGCAGGTTTTCAATTTCTTTTTTATTATATCAAAGAGCACGGTTTCGAGTGCCTTTTGGAATTTTTGTATTGAAATATATTTATAAATGTGACAGATACAACGATTTCTGCAGGGCGCTGTTTGAAAAACAGTTTTTGCATAAAATTTTCTCGTGCTTGGACGAAGGATTTAATAAAATATTGAGTTTGGAAAAAGTGGCCGCAGTCCAAAGTGAAAGTATCGATTTTCGGTGAAAAGCACGCCCTATTTTTGTTGATGAAAAAAACTATGCATGAAAAACATTCCTCTGTTCAAGCGCTGCCTATCAAAACATGTAAAAGCACCTTGTGAAATTTGAAGTTGATCGGTGCATTTTCGAGTTATCGTGGTCATCGATTTTGAAAAGTAATTTTGAGAAAAACGCGTTGGAAGTTTGCCGGTGTGCGGAACCTACCTATAAATGCCCATAAGTCCCTCAATTTTGAACACGCCGACTTGAAGTATTCAAAGAATAATTTTTAAATGTTATATTCTGAGAATTCATCGAAAAACAAAAATCGATATTTTCAACTAGATTTCACTTTCACCTAGATGTAAGCGAAGTAAGTGTAGTCGCTGAAATTTTCATCGCCGCGAAATCATGTACGATTACTTTTATTCCACAGGCGGCTGAGTATGCGACCGACTCAGGAGGAACTGGAGGAACGAAACATATTGAAGAGTAAGTGCCTTTTCCTATCTGATAGAAAAAACTTCGTTTTGAATTTTTAGATTTTTTTACATTTTTGTCGAGATCTGTTCAGAATATTCCGAAACATAGAAAAATTACATTTTACAAACATGGCTGTATGTGTGGGTGTATCTACGGATTTTTTTAGTCCATTCAAATAACTATGATAGTTTTTGAGATATCTAGTTCAATTTTTGCACGCCGATAGTGCATAAAAAGTATGTTCTAAATGAATTAATTAAAAATCGGTAAAACGTGGGAGACTTTGAGGGAGCTTAAGTTTTGAGGGATTTTTTTTCTCGCATTGTAGTGTTTATAATTTGCCAGATATTTGGTTAATTTTTTGTACGCCATCGGAGTACCATATAAGATATTCCCAGATTCAATTTTGCGAAAATCGGTGAACGGTTGCGATTTCGAGGAAGTTAACATTATTTTTAAATATGTTTTTCGTGCTATAACTAGCGCAAAAGTTAGGATAACGGGATGAATTTTTCTACAGAAATTGAGTAGCACGCATTGTACATTAGTATGGTATTGTGCGCAAATCCTTGAAACATTTAAAAGTCTTAAGGGGATATATACACCTAGGAGCCGGACCGGATCATTTTTGTGAATTTTTTCAAGGAAAACTATTTGAAATTTCGGATTGGGGTTTTAATTATCTAAAAGTATATACATTCAAAAATGTTTCATTTTCTTTATTTAAAAATATCCAAAATATACAAGGATATTGTATGATCCTTGGAGCGTCGTAAAAAAATCTGCGTATACGGTACCCACTGGCGTTTCTTCAAAAATCATCTGAAAAAAAAACCAAAAAGATGATTAAATTAGATACTATAATCTAGTACTTGTCATAGCCGATTTGGAAAATATCGATTTATGACAAAATGGCGGACGTTTGAACATAAATAGTGATTTTCGGGCCAAAAATTAGTTATTATTTTGCCTATAAAACAAAAACTAAGTAACGGAAAAAAAATCCTATGACAAGTACTAGATAATGGTGTATAGAATAACCACAAAAAACCTCAAGGCAATCGGTTCATTGGTTTTCGAGAAATTTTGGGTACCGATTTAAAAAACGTGGTTTTAAGAAAAACGCGTTTGAAAATTTGGGAATGAACAAATCATGAAATTTGTCAACTTACATGGAATCATCGATACCAGGCCCGTAGTGTAGATCTTCTACGGTCGACGGAATGTTCATAGCTTCTAAATTCTCGACCTCGACCATCTAGATGTATATCTCTCCTTAAGGGGCTAAGAGGATATTTTTACACTGTTAACTTATTTATTTTCAACTGTCATTACAATTAACTATAAGCCCTGAAACATTTACCAAACTAGCGCAATATACAATATATATCGCACATCGATTTTGATGAAAACGTTAAAACGATTTAAGGGGGTTCGATTTTCGGAAAATTGTCGTTTATGCCATAAGTTTCTCAAAATTTAAGACGCAGGATAAATTTGCGTACACATCGAATACAATACAATGTTTATATTTAACATTGCGATAGTAAGAAACTTTTTCCATAGCATGACAAAAATCCAGACAAAAAATCGCGCGAACTAGAAAATCTCACTTTGCTTCCGCACAATTAGTACAGTCGTGTTATCGCAGAAAAACCCCATAATCGGAAAAAAATAGAAGGCCAGTTTTTTGACAGGCGATTCTTTAGGTGCTAAATCCAAGTTTGCCTAAAAATTGGGGTGCAGGGTTTTTTTTTAGGGGATGAAGGGGGATGGGGGTGGATTGATGGCAAACTACAAACCCCCATGAGATCGGCGCCGTGAGACAAAATGTTCAGAAAAATCCGGGCTTTAGTTTTGTCCACAGCGCCGAAGTCGTGGAAGTTCATTTTGGGGGTGAAATTTTGAAAAATCAGTTTCAATTCATTAACTCTTTAGGAAAAAATCGTAAACTTTTTGTTCAAATGGGAACGTTGTAGCCCTTGAATAGACGCGTCGATCGAGTATTTGAACATCGCTCTCCGATAATATCTTCACCCCTAAAAAAATTGTTGAAATACCAAACAAATAGTTTATTGAATAACTCAAAACCAATCGTTTTTTCGGGTATGGTTCAAATGTACGAAATGTAGAGAATAACTTTTTCTATATTTTCGTTTATATGGACCACCCTCGAATTTCGATTTTCCGACTCCTCTCAGGCGGGAGAAAATTCAAAATGAAATTCTGGGAAAACAATTGACCGCACGAATTTGCCGCCGTGGAATAATTTGTAGCTTGAACCCTCAGCTACATTTTTGTCCACAGCGCTAAACTCGTATCCGTTTATTTTCGGCCAATAGTCCTCCCAGAATTTCATTTCGAATTTCCAACCCCCGAGAGGGGTTGGAAAAAGCAAAATTCAAGGGTGGTCCATAGAAACGAAAATATAGAAAAAATTATTCTCTACATTTCGTACGTTCAAACCATCCCCGAAAAATCGATTTTTTAAAGTTATTCAATAAACAATTTTTTTTTAAACTTAAACAATTTTTTAGGGGTGAAGATATTATTGGAGGGGGATGATCAAATACTCGATTGACGCGTCTTTTCAAGAGCTACAACGTTCCCATTTGAACAAAAATTGTATGGATTTTTCCTAATGAGTTATCGAATTAAAACTTATTTTTCAAAATTTCACCCCACTTTTTGAACCCCAAAATGAACTTCCATGACTTCGGCGCTGTCGATAAAAATGAAACCCGGATTTTTCTGAACATTTCGCTTCCCAGCGCCGACCTCGTGGGGGTTTAGGTTTGGCATTAATTCACCCCACCCCCTTCATCCCCTAAAAAAAACCTACACCCCGATTTTTAGACAAACTCGCAAACTACAAAATCGCCTGTCAAAAACTAGCCTTCTTCGATTTTTTTCCGATTTCCATACACAGCACGACTGTACTAAGTGTTATTTCCCTCACAAAGTTCCCCCCACGAGGAAGTCAATTTTGTAAAACCGCCTTGCTCACGGAGGAAGCTCCGAATATTTTTCGTTGTTGTTTTCATCGATACGTTATGTTCGAATGAATCGTTTTTTGACCGGGAAAAAATTATCTCGTGTCGCAGAACAAAGCCCGGCCGAGGAGAAGAAACAGAAGGAAGAGAAGAAACGATATCTCCTGAGAAAGCTGAGCTTCCGGCCCACCGTAGAAGAATTGAAGGAAAAGAAGGTGAGTCCAACGAAAAACGAACCGAACGAGTCTACGAAAGATGAATTCTTGAAAATAATCCGATGCGTTTTGCGAATTTGCGTCGTAGATAATCAGGTTCAACGATTACATCGAGGTGACGCAGGCGCACGATTACGATAGACGAGCCGACAAACCGTGGACTCGATTGACGCCAAAGGACAAGGCGGCCATAAGGAAGGAACTGAACGAGTTCAAGAGCTCGGAAATGGCGGTCCACGAGGACAGTCGACACCTTACTCGGTAAATACAGTGAATTTTCAGTTATACGTTTGTTTCGAGGAGTACATCAAATATGACGTATAAGTGAGAATAACGTAGAAGTGAAATACAGTATGTATCTGAAACTCTTTAACATTTGCAAATGGCTATTGCTGCATAATTCGCGATGTTTTTCAATAGCAGTATCTACATTGCGTTAATGTTTGGTTTTGCAATTGAAACTTTGATTGGTAATAATTGAGTAATGAGCCAACCCAAGATCCCGTTTTGAATTTTCATTAAAGGGGCTATACCAGTGTGAACGCTGAAAATTTGGGTGATTTTCAGGAATTTTTTGGAAGAAAAGTACTCACTTAAATGTTTCGGAAAATTAAGAATATATTTGGCTATATTTGACCTATATTACATAATTTTTTTCATAAAAAATATTGAGATTCAAGAGACTTATGCGCTGCCTTCGGAGGCGCCAAAAAAAAGTTCCTCCACTGCTGACACGATTCCGGCCGAATGAGTAGCTGAAACCGGAAAAGGAAAAAATGTCGTTAAACTGGAAGGTATTTCCCGTACAATGACGTAGGATTTTCGAAAAATATCAAAATCTAACAAAATGGCGTAGTTATGAAAAAAGTCTGTTTTCTTGCCTATAAAATGGTCGTTTTTTTTCAATGCCAAATCGTCAATTTTCATCCAATCAAAAATATCCTACGTCATTGTAGAGTAAATATATTCAAGAGTACTCAGTTCAAATTTCAAGTCAATCGGATAATTGCTCTTTGAGTTACAATGTCAGCAAATTTGAAAAATCTCATTTCGAGAAAAACGCGTTTAAATATTTAACTATCGATTTTTGCAAGATAAAATGATATTGATATAAATCATATAAATGATAATGATATTCTTGAAAGTATAAACTGTCGGAAAAAAAATCGATTTTTTGAAAGTGTTATTGGTATAGCCCCTTAAGGTAATCCTATCGCTTCACACTAGTCATACCTTGAGGCTGGTACAAATTATAATTTTAACATGCAAAAAAAAATTTTGTAATAACTAAAATTTTCCATGTCCAAACTGTTTAATGAATGTTCACATTTAATTAGAAAAATGAAAAAATAGTTATTCCAACGATTCGCGCAGTATTTCTAGGTTTGATATTTGGCAACATTGGTTCTATCTCCGTCTCTTTTTACTCAACCAGGCGCGTTTAACCTCCATTCTTTTCACCGTCGATCTGTCAAAACAATGTCAGGTGTGGGGAATATAATGCATTGTATTCGGGTCACGACTGGCAAAAAGCGTGGAAAATTTGTGTCGGCGAAATATGTCGGTTAAAAATGAAATATGTGTGGAAATTCGAATGAGTGAGATGAGGTTAGGACTACAGTCAGCTGTTGCCTTGCTGTCACGTCTCTTTGTCGTAGCGAGTGGTAATACATCCAATATCGGAAGTTCAAATTAAACTTGATATTAGATAAAAATTAGGTCAATAAGCGTAATTTTTTCTGAGAGCATTGGATTACTACAAGTGTTAAGTATGTAAATCTGATTATTTTTAAGAATCTGACGGATTCCCACTCTTGTATACACTTTTATAGCGACCGGAAATTGAGTTTTGGCATGTCGTCTCGAAATTCATTTACAAAAATGCGCAATTTTTATTTTTTTTCTCTGTAATTAGGTCTATAACCGAACCCGAAATTTTACAGAGACGATTATCGATATATTTAGTGAAGCACGTAAAAAAATGAAAATCCTATGGATTGAAGCTTGGCAATAGGATTAACGTATGTGTGATTAACGTATAATTGAGAAAAAACGAACCTCGAAATCGACGCTGGGGAATAAAATGAATAACGCATAAGGGCGAAAAACGTAGAAATGAAACTGTATTATCATCTTTGTGAACGGAATCTGCCAGGGCTAGAGAAATTCGACGTATAAGTGTAAAACGTATCGTTTCACTGTACTCGTCCCGACCGGAATTCTCTATTTTTGCGAGACACACCTAGACACATGGATCGGCCCTGTAAACAGGAAGTCACTAAGATATGCAAAAAGAATGAAGTGCCGCTTAATATCTCGTATCCGATAACGGGTGGAAAATTGCTACGATCGCGAGCGGTACTTTTAACGGTATATCCCTCTCGTTCGGACGAAATTTTACAACCTCATAGAACGGAAGGGAAGAATCATTCGCGACATATTGAGCACTTTTAGTTCTCTTGCTTCCTCGGAATAGAAGCTTTATTTTCGATAAACATTAATTTTTTCCAGCGTAGCGGAAATATTTACACAATTATTCAAAACTGCGGAAAAAAATGTCTATGGGCGTGTGGGTACGAATTTTTTTGTACACGCAAAAATTTGTAGTTTTTGGGAGGGCCGAATTTTTTAACGCCGATGGAGAATCTTAGTAACTATGTTCTAAATTAATTTCGCGAAAATCGGGGAAAAGCATTAGATTTTGAGGGGACTCGAACTTTAAAAAGGTGCAAGATTCCCAAAATTGTAGATGTTTTGATAATTTTCTGCACATAGATAGAATATTTATAGTAGGAATGTGGTGATTCAATTTTGTGAAAATCGGCGAGGCGGTTCACCTCTTACGGGAATTTAAATTTGCTATTCAAGATTTTCACGGCGCAACTTTCTCAAAATTTGAGATACTTCAAAAATTTCTTGTACGTAAGTACAATATTGCAGAATAAGTGTAGCGAGGATCGGCTGAAGAGTTTTGATTTTAACGGTACCTGCATTTTTTTGAAATATTAAATTTTAAAACCTGCATAACGGTGACATTTTTTCATAAGTACAAATACGATATTTTATTGTACAAAAAATAATACAGTGCGGGTCACCATCTCGCATCTTTCTGCCTCACTGAGGCAGTATTCAGGCAGAAAAAACCTCTATACATTTTTTACAGTCGTTTTTTTATGTTTCAAAAACATACAAAAAATGTTTGCTCGAAGAAAATTAAAATTGAAAAGATTATGGGCCTCTAAATATGGCTGTGAAAAAAGGGTTGAGAGGGTTGACATTATTCCAAAGCTCCCATTCATTTGAAACCGAAAGAATCCAATTTTCTTGATCAATAAGAATGTCATTATAGCAGGCACCAAAGAGAAAAAAATTAAATGGCAACTGTCTGAAAAAAGTTAATTTTTCCCTCTATTTTTATTCAGTTAACATTTTTTTAAATATTAATAATAATAATTTGGTAATCCCCGAGATAGAGACGATAGAGCGATATATACTGAAGGTCCGTGCCAAACTTGAAGTCAATCGGTTGAATAGGACTCGAGATTTTATGTGAACCAGGTTGAAAAAATTGGTTTCGAGAAAAGCGCGTACAATGTCAGACAACCGCAACTATCTAAGTGGTCTAATGGCACGTTATACTTACGTTATATTAATCTCCCATTTCTGCCTCGTAAAGTGTGTGTCTTCCTCGACTTCGAAATTATGATTTTCTGAAGCTCGTTCTCCCATGCGAGCAGTTCTAGCTTCCTTAGAAGCTTCTGAACTTCGTAGCTCCGACCGGTCGAGCCTATTCTGGTCTCGTTTTAAATCGCTATAACCATGTAAATATTGGGTATTCCGAAATTTCTTTCTGACAACATATTCTTAAGGGGCTACATCTACCTAGAGGCCCGAACAAATGCCCAAATTTCGATTCATTTCCTGGGAAACGGTTGGTTAAAAATCATCGCATTTTTTTAGCACAAAGGTACATATATTGAGAGCCTTGAAAAAAATCACCAAAAAATGGAGAAAAACAACAAAAGCATGGCCGCCGGAAAATGATGGAATTTTTTTCGCGACGTTAGGCGGTGGACACTCTCCAGCTTAAACAGTCCATCTGAAATTTAAAAACCAAACGAGTTATTCAAGTTAATAATAAATACGAGGCGTTGACGATCTTTGATTTTTTAAATGATCATTTTTAACAAAGTGACAACGAATTAAAAAGCGAGCATACAAAATCTATGAAAGAAGGTCGTCATTTTTACGCAGCTATTGAAAAATGACGGTCGTTTTGAAGAAAGTGAGATCGTCGACGACTTTTAAATGTTTGTCATCGTATCCCTTGTAAATATGGAAACGATCTATTCAGTGGTTCTCGAGATATGATGTCCACCGACTTTGAAAACAGTATTATCGGCCGATGGCCATGTTTTTGTTGTTATTCTGTTTTTTTTGGTGATTTTTTTTAAGAATCTCAATATATGTACCTTTATGTTTAAAAAAAGCGTTTCTTTCCCACCCTCAGATTTTTTTCTTGGAATTTGGCCAGTTTTTTTCGGGCCTCTAACTAGATGTAGTCCCTTAAGACTCTTTACTTTAAGTACATGCAAAAATTCGATTATTTTTGCATGTATTGTATCTTTGTGTTAAAAAAATGCGTTTCTTTCCCACCAACCGTATCCCAGAATAGAAGATTTGGTATTTCATCAGTTTTTTCGGGCCTCTAGGTAGATGTATCCCCTTAAGATTCTATATTTCAAGAAAATGCTGAAAATATCGATTTTTCCAAATATCTCGACTAGAATACTGCCTTAAGGGGCTATACCAGTGTGAACGTTGAAAATTTGGGTGATTTTCAGGAATTTTTTGGAAGAAAAGTACTCAATTAAATGTTTTGGAAAATTAAGAATACATTTGGCTACATTTTACCTATATTACATAATTTTTTCATAAAAAAATATTGAGATCCATGCGACTTATGCGCTGCCTTCGGAGGCGCCAAAAAAAAGGTCCTCCACTGCTGACATGATTCCGGCCGATTGAGTACCTGAAACCGAAAAAGGAAAAATGTCGTTAAACTGGAAGGTATTTCCTGTACAATGACGTAGGATTTTCGAAAAATATCAAAATCTGACAAAATGGCGTAATTATGAAAAAAAAGTCTGTTTTCTTGCCTATAAAATGGTCGTTTTTTCAATGCCAAATCGTAAATTTTCACCCAATCAAAAATATCCTACGTCATTGTAGAGTAAATATATTCAAGAGTACTCAGTTCAAATTTTAAATCAATCGGATAATTGCTCTTTGAGTTACAATGTCAGCAAATTTGAAAAATCTCATTTAATATTTTTGAAAATATAAAAATCTCATCTCATATTCTTGAAAGTATAAACTGTCGTAAAAGGCAAAAAAATCGATTTTTTGAAAGTGTCACACTGGTATTATAGCCCCTTGATTTATATCGCTTCCAAAGCTGACGGTATGCCCAAGTTTTTTTTTTTACATATAGCTTTTACCTCGGAAGGCAAAATTTTAAGACAGACGTCCGCATGGTAGACGTCCTAGCAGTAAAAAATCAAACTTATACGTTCTAGTACAGTTGTGCTGCCGCTAAAAACTCCGGAATCGGAGAAAATTAAAAGAAGGCTATTTTTGACAGGTGATTTTGTAGGTGCCGCGGGTGCTAAATCCAAGTTTGCCTAAAAAAACGGGGTGCAGGGTTTTTTTTAGGGGGATGAAAGGATATTGGGGTGGATTACTGCCAAACTACAACCCCTGCGAGGTCGTCGGCATGAGACAAAATGTGCAGAAAAATCCGGGCTTTAGTTTTGTCCACAACGCCAAAGTCGTGGAAATTCATTTTGGGGGTGAAAAAGTGGGGTGAAATTTTGAAAAATCAGTTTTAATTCAATAACTCTTTAGAAAAAAATCGTACACTTTTTGTTCAAATGGGAACGTTGTAGGCCTTGAAAAGACGCGCCGATCGAGTATTTTATCATCACTCTCCGATAATATCTTCACCACCAAAAAATGGTTAAAATACAAAAAAAAAATTATTTATTGAATAACTAAAAAATAATAGATTTTTCGGGCATGGTTCAAATGTACGAAATGTAGAGAATAATTTTCTCTATATTTTCGTTTCTGTGTACCACCCTTGAATTTTGATTTTCCAACCCCTCGGGCGTCGAAAACTCAAAATGAAATTCTGGGACAACTATTGACCGCACGAATTCACCGCCGTGGAAGAATTTGTAGCTTGAACCCTCAGCTACATTTTTGTCCACAGCGCCAAAACCGTATCTCTTTATTTTCGGTCAATAGTTTTCCCAGAATTTCATTTTGAATTTTCAACCCCTGAAAGGGGTTCGAAAAAGCAAAATTCGAGGGTGGTCCATAGGAACGAAAATATAGAGAAAATTATTCTCTACATTTCGTACATCCAAACCATCCCCGAAAAAACGATCGTTTTTGAGTTATTCAATAAACAATTTTTTTGTTGATACTTCAACAGTTCTTTTGGGGATGAAGATATTATTGGAGAGGGATGATCAAATACTCGATCGACGCGTCCCTTCAAGGGCTACAATGTTCCCATTTAAACAAAAATTGGATGAATTTTTCCTAAAGAGTTATCGAATGAAAACTGATTTTTCAAAATTTCACCCCACTTTTTCACCCCCAAAATGAGCTTCCACGACTTCTGCGCTGTGGACAAAAATAAAACCCGGATTTTTCTGAACATTTTGTCTCCCGGCGCCGACCTCGTGGGGGTTGTAGTTTGACATTAATCCACTCCCATCCCCTTTCATCCCCTAAAAAAGATCCTACGCCCCGATTTTGAGGCAAACTTGGATTTAGCACCCGCGGCACCTACACCTGTCAAAAAACTAGCCTTCTAATTTTTTCCGATTCCAATATACAGCACGACTGTTCAGCTCCTTCTAAACCCAAAAGTTTATTCTTACGATAATCGTTCTTTGCTATTGTTTTCACACGAATTAATTCTAGCATGTCTCTCGACCGCAGGTTCCACAGGCCATGACAATCTCACCGCGCAGAGGTGCTGGAGTGCAGTGCGGATTTTCCAATTCCGACCTCATACGTCGAGAATCCTCGTTGTGCGACGGACGATTATCGATCTCGCTGATCGTCGAGGACTCGCCGGTGAAGGGACACGACGAGGACGATGCCGCGTCTTACCGGAATATCGGGAGGCGCGATCGCGGGCGTATATTCGTCGTGTTGACGTTAATTTCGTCCCGAGAGAAAGCGCGTGTCTCACGATCCCGGCTGTCGACGTTTCACGTCGGCGAACATTGTGATAGGGTGGACTCGTCCCTTGTATCCTCCTCAATGATCAACGGTCGGGCCACTCGCTGATTATTTTTCCGATCCTTTTGTATTGGTCCTCGCGGCCAATGTACTCTCTCTTTCTCTCTCTATCTATCTATCTCTCTTTTTATTATTGGTCGCGACGACTCTTATCGGGAGACGATCGGTCAGGAATCGAATTAATTTAAAATTGTCGCATTCCTCGGTGAAAGGCGTCGACGTTTTCCGCCGCCCGTCGTCGCTTCCGCGAACCGTGGAACAAAGAGAATGAGCAACGCAGACGGCTGTTATCGCGATTCTTTTTAACAATTGACGCGCCATTTCGAGTCCCGTATCGTAATTAATTTTAATCTCGCGAAACAAGAACGAATAAATGCTTGAGACGATTAACGCGAAAACGCGATTAATTGTGCAATTTTAATTTCGTTCGTCGTACTCGTCGAGAGCGCGGTGGGTGTCGCCAAGGTGGACGCAAGTCGACGAGTATGTTTTTTTTTGTTTCGTTATCGTTAACTACTGTCAGTAACTATCCATTATTGTTGTTGTTGTTATTATTGTTATTATTATCATTATTGCTGCTATTTTGATTATTATTAGTATGATTCGCATCGACGTTGCTATCGAAGACACGAAATGTCCGCTCTCCTTTGGGATACCGCTAGTAACGGAAAGTCGCAGAGAGAGAGAGAGAGAGAGAGGTTGAGAGAAAAAAGAAACTAGCGTCGGATCTCAGTGTTGACTTTTTAACGCGGATGGGAGGACTCGGGAGGCGAATAAACAATAATAATAAGTCGATATATACAGTCTCTTAGGAAAATAAAATTTTTACCCATTTCTCGGAATCGCTCCGGTCCTTACTATCCAGCCATATTCCGCCAGTGAGATTTAGCTCGTGACGGGCGCGTTGTTTCAATCGTACTTGTTGAAAAGTGCGAGCGGTGGATATCCGATATTTAATCTCATATCTTTCTCTCTCTCTCTCTCTCGGTCCGCAAGTTCGCGCGAATGTTCGCGGCACGTGGAAATATATCGAATCGCGAACCGTTCGGTTCTGCGCGCGGAGAAGATTTATCCATGGTCGTGTTCGTTGGGTCTCATCATTTTGGTACGAACAAGTGCGCATGCGCGTAATGATGCGCAACGCGCAACTGCGCAATCAAACAAGTCATGCGCAAAACGAATGACTCGTTTCATTGCGCAGTTGCGCGTTGCGCATCATTGTGCGCATGCGCGCTTGTTCGTATGAAAATGATGAGACCCAGCGAACACGACCCATATTTCGGACGTATCGATAATAATAATGATAAAAAGAAGACAAAAAATAAAAATATGAGCAATCGGACAAATTTGTTGGGACGGCTCGATCGAAGCTCGACTGTACGATCGATGCTTCGGGCGTCGTTCTTTGGTATAGTACTAAATTGACCACGACTACCGTGTAGTCGAAGCAAATATATAAAATATATAATAATTCGTCGGAGAAACACGTGCTCCCCGTTCGATACCTCCGCTCTCGCTGAGACTATTCGTGAGAGTAAAAAAAATTGTATATCCGCGAGACTCGAGAGAAACATGCATATATATCTATACGTATATATATTTATATATGTATATATCAAACTTTTCGTGTAAATATAAGAGATAAAAACAAATATATATAGCGTATATATGTATAAATATATGTGCGAGTGCTTTTTGGGGGGCGAGGCGAGTTCAACCGCGGGCAATAAGAACTTTACCATCTAATTACCGCGCCGCTTGCGCGTAAGACGATAAGCCGATACGAGGCGTCGATATATATATATATATATATATATATATATATATATATCAATACTCGCGCGTGCAGTTATTATTAAAGAGTAGTGCGAAAAATAGCCAAATACCAAGGCGGAGATGTACCACAATTCATAGACCTTACAATATATCCGAACGAAAGCGATGTCGCATTGTAGTTTTGTCGTGCATTTTTTTTTCTGTTTGGTTCTTCGGTGGCACAATCACAAAGTTGCTATTTTGCGTACAAACGAGACGAAGAAGGGGAAAAAAAGTGGGGAGAAGCGCGTACGAGGGGTGTGGAAAAAGTTGTCGGACGAACGGTGCCCGGAGGATCGGAGCTTGCCGATTTTACCGCTTGCGGCTGTTCGAGTCATTAATCGAAATAATAATAATAACAATAGTATTAATAGTAGTAGTAATAATAATAATAACAATGATAACTATATTAATAATAACAGAGAGGAAACAGTTACAGGACGATCGATGATAATAATCTTTTGCGCACTTTGAGCTGGGATTACGATTGAGTTGGCTCGATGTAACGATCGAGCGGGGGAAACGTTGAGCGAGTGCGAGACACTTTCGAGGACGATTCCGCACGATGCTGATCGAGCGAGACTGCTAGGAACAAAATAATATAAAAGGAGAAAAGAAGAATACGGAGACGCGAGCACCTCAAATAATTAGCGCGAAAGACGATTCTTTTGCTCGGGTTATGCGCCCGACTCGAACATACATGTTCACATATATGTATTAGGGCGTGTCAGAAGGAATGCCAGTTTTTTTTGGCTCTCTATTTCTTTGAGACAATTGGCGATTCCGGGCTTCGTAAAATCGTAAGGCGTGCCTCGATGGATGAGTGGAAAGTGATGAGGCAACTGACGGTTGGCAGAGCTCTCGCGAGAAGCGTCGCAAGCTTGGGGCGAATTTTAGTCGGGACTGGGAGATAATATTTTTTTGTTTCCTCATAGGAACAATTTTTAATCGCAACAAAAGAGAAGACACGATAGTGACTCTTTTACATACTTTAGGATATTTATACACAGGGTGATAATTATAAGGTTACTATTGGTTTTTGAAAAGTTTTGCTCGGAGATTTGGCGACTGGGAAAAATATGATTTTTCAAGTCGACGAAAAAAAAATATAGCGTATTTTTATTAGTATTTCCCAGAAATATTGAGCGTTCTGGAAAGAAAATCAAAATTCCATTTCGACTTGAACAGAATGAAGACAATTGTATTTCGAATACGAAACACCCTTAAAAAAATTCTTAAATGGTATTGAATTAAATTTGTCCATTTAAAAATGGATACTTGAAATGTTTTTTCCAATGACGGGATACAAAAGAGTATTTTGCATTCGGAATCAAATAATCTTTTTTAAGCTGTACTCAAAATAGAATTTTGTGTTTTTTCCACAGTGCTCTATTTTTCTGATATCACTGATCACAAGAATACGCTCTATTTTTTTAAGGGGACGCGAAAAACCATTAAAAATCGGATTTTTCTCGGTGGCCGATTTTCCGTGCCCTTGGAAAACACATGGCCACCTTACAATCGTCACCCTGTATGTCTATATCGGGTGTGCTGGATGAGATACTTTTTTGTTCTTCCACTTTTGACGATTGGAAATTCCGTCCCCTGGGACAGAGGTTCCCGAACTGGGCGTCGCGACGCTGCCGAAAGATTTCGGAACGCAGACCGAAAACTTTGGGAACCCTTGCCTCAGGGGGAAGCGCAAAAACCTCATCCCCCATTTTCGACAAAAATTGTCCGTACTTTTGCGACGTTTCACGAGCAAGCCCTGAGGCCCAACTTCAGTGTGCATCGTTATTTTCTTCCCCGATCGAGACACCCGAATTTTCGGCCAGGCCGTTTCCGCGAGAGACTTCCAATTGTGAGCCAAACTGGGGGAGTCAAAAAATAAGTCTTTCAACACCCTAATATATATGTAAATTGCTACATGTATGTAGTCGATCCACCGTCATACAGGGTTATTCTCTATCGACTGCCGCTTTTTGTCACTCGATGTGCAATCTTGTGTAATTATTATAGGCTGATAAAAGTGGAGGAAGGAAGGAACGAAAGAAAAAGAAAAACGACGCGAAACGAGATACTAGCGAAATTCA
This sequence comes from Ophion slaviceki, assembly GCA_944452715.1. Taxonomy (NCBI): domain Eukaryota; kingdom Metazoa; phylum Arthropoda; class Insecta; order Hymenoptera; family Ichneumonidae; genus Ophion; species Ophion slaviceki. The sequence goes on along the minus strand of OX101783.1, from coordinate 11,002,567 downwards.
ATATCGAATCTTCCACGATTAGTACGACAACGACAATGAACGAATCGGTTCGTTCGTCTAGGAACCGATCGCCAAAAAAAAAAAGAAAGAAACGGTCCCTCCCTGCCCTCGAAACCTCATCCCCCAGCCTCCCCCCGCCCGTCACACTCCGATCTACGAAAGTGGACGGATTTTATTCGCAGACTGTATACCCCGATGTATTATATCGAGAGCAAGGCGCCCGTTAATCCTAAGATAATGATCATGTATATATACACGTATACTGTAATAATTGTACCGTAACGTCCGAACGATCGACGTCGATCGTGGACTTACGGGAAGCGGAAGAGAAAGAAGGAGGACCGAGAAGAAAATTGAGACGGGGCGTGTAGATGGAAAAGAAGAAAAAAAAGAAACAGGCCACCTATATACCATAAAACGATGCCCGTTGTTGGCCAGACTTGGAAGACACACACACACTTTTTGTTTTTCTCTTTTCCTTTCTCTTCGTTTTTATTTTGTTACAAGTGGTTCGTACGCATTAAGGATTATCGCAATTTATTGTATTATTATCAATGAGATACTGTAACAAACGAGAAGAAAAAAAAAACAAAAAAATACTGTTAACTATTCTTAATAAAAATTAAAACTTTTGTAAACCGAGTTGAGGGCCAGGTGTGCTTGTACGAGAGACTTTCGAGCCTTCCGCGTTTGCCACGCCGCGGCGGCCTTGCGACGCGCGCTCGATAAATCTTTCGATATAACGCGCCGCTGAGAGACTGGCGATACGGACCCGCGCTACCGATTCCTCAACGATTATTCCGCGGATCGGTAGCCGTTGCGATGGACGGCGAGCCGCGACCGAGCAACTTCCACGGTGAGATCTGCAACGGTGCAACATTACACGACCACGGGGGCCGGGTTGAAATTCCGAACTTTGCATTATCGGAACGCTCGAAACTCCGAAAATCTGAACATCGTGAAAATAATTCGGCTATCGAAGGTTCAAAAGTTTCAACATTTTTTATAAATCGACGAATTAGTTGAAGAATTGTTTTTTTTATTAAGGATTGATTTTACGTTAAGGGGTAAGGCCACAGTAGAATTTTCAAAAAATCGATTTTTTTCCTCGCTAAAACGGTGCTTTATCGTCATAAGAATAAGTTACTATTCGATTTATAGCAAGACATTTTTTTTTCACCGACTTTGAGCGTATAACGTAAGCCCACCTCTGGCACGACCATAGAGTACCTAAAACTTTAAACGCGTTTTTGTCGAAACAGCTTATTTCCAATTGGCGTGACAAATAACTTCAACAATTTTCACTCGATTTAATTCAAATTTAAAACTTATGTTCCTAATTGCATTTCGCAGAGAAGTACGCACGGAATTTCTGATTAATCGAAAACTTTTCATTTTATGAGCAGTTTTATACGACATTTTTCACTGAAAATTCATTCAAATACCTACAACTTTTGAATAAAACAATATTTTTTAATTCCGTATGTACTTCTCTAGGTATTCTAATGTAGATTGACGAGAATTTTTGTTTTTTTTTGTTCGTTCTAGGTAAAAAATTGTGGATGCCAAATGTCACGCCGCGAAGCGCCTAAAAAAAGATAACAAAAGAAAATATTAGTAGTCGGCAACTTTCTACGTCGAAAAAAAAAATTCTGACAGCTTGATATTTATACTAAATAGATGTGTAATTAATTTTATGCATGAATCACTTTTTTATACGAAAAAAATGTTAAATTTGCACATGATTTTATACCCGTTACTGTGGCCTAACCCCTTGAGGAGTTACGTGGGTTTGAACATTTCAAAAAATCAATTTAAAAATTATTATCTAATAGTACAGTATGTCTAGAATATTCTCCCAAAGTTTTAAGGCAATCGGAGTAAAAGTCTAGGAGAGAGAGCCTTTGGGAATTCCCCCCGTTGGGAAAGACCGGCCGGGAGCGACGCAGGTATATCGCATTTTTCTCAAAACACTATTTTTGAAGTCGGTGGACACGATTTCTCAAAAACTAATGCACCGATCTTATTGAAATTTTGCACACTTCTTCAACATAGCGTCCCGGGAAAAAATGGACATATATAAACATAAATAATCATGTATGATCATAAATGATCATGAACGAAATTTGTCTCTATATAATCATATATATATATATATATATATATATATATATATATATATATATATGCATATATCATATATGATTACATGTGATCATATATGGCTATATATTACTATATATGATTATATAGAGACAAATTTCGTTCAAAATAAATTATCGTATGATCATTTATGATCATACATGATTATTTATGTTTATATATGTCCATTTTTTCTCGGGTTGACTAGTGATTGGACGAAGGTTTTTGTTTTCGATTACAACTAATTTTACAAGGCTATACGTAGTGTAAATTCTACCAAAAATTTAACTATTTTGCATACAACTCTGCCAAAAATTCAAATTTCAATTTTTAAAAATTTTTTCGTTCCATCACGAGCTAAACTTATCTACTAACACAATTTTCTTTTTAAATTTCAGATAAAGCTATCATGAGTTATCCTGACCACCACGAGGACACTTTTTAAAGCAGTCTCCAGAAACCAGGTCCCACCGGCTGAATTTGCCAAATTTTTGGATGAATCTTTAAAAAAATAGTGTCGAAATGTTGCTCTTTTATGTGCTTAACATTTTGAATAAAATGGTTTGTATATTATATATTTTTTAATACAGAAAATGTTTTTTTTTTGCTTCAAAACCCACATAACCCCTTAATTTTGACATTTGAACAATGTTCTACTTTCTACGTCATTTACAGTCAACTGTGTAGACTGTCGCTGGCATGAGCTTTACGAAACTTGTAATTTCGGAACGTTAAAAATAGGAATTTTAAACTGTCGGAACATCCAAAGTTCGGAATGTCAACCTGGTCCCCGTTCACGCACAGGCTCATCTCGCACGCACTTACCTCTCGCGATAGGTAGCCGCGAATGTCCTGACCCATGTAGAACGCTATACGCTGGAGGCCGAAAATTGATTTTATTCGAAGACTCGGATTTGGCTGAAGCAACCTTCGCAAAAGGTCCCTCGCTGCCGCCGAGAGCTCCGCGCTGCTACTTGGCAAAACTACCGGAATGCCCGAACTGTTTGGACCTGCCGCAACTTCGGAACTCGACGGACTCGCTGACTCGTGCGGAAACTGAAATTCTTTCGGATGAGCATGATCGTCGAAAAAAAGGTTGGAAAAAAGGAAATTTCCGATTTTTTTTTTTTTTTTTTGAAAAACTGTACGGTTTTTCTATTTTTTTTACCGTGAAGAGTAAATTTGAGTTAAATAAAAAAAAATCATAAATACAAATACAAATAAATTGGGCATAAATACAAATAAATTGGGCATTCTGGAAGGAAAAGAATAATCGTTTTTGAGTTTATGAAAAAGAAGATGATTAACGGGATTAATGATGATTAATGAAAAAAAAGATGATTAACACAGTGCTCGTGGCTGGAAAAAAGAGGAATTTTCGTGAATTTTTGCTGGGAAAGTGTATGTAGGTTTTGAATTTTTGACAGTAAAGAGTATGGTTGAGTTAAATATATATATATATATATATATATATATATATATATATATATATATATATATATATATATAAAAATTATAAACTATAAATATAATACATGTATATATATATAAATAAAATATAATATATATAAATATATATACAGGTCATGCCCTACTATATGCTAGAATTTCAGTTTAGTAAAAGTCCCACGATTTTCGAGATCTTGGGCTTTATGTTATGTTTTGAAAAAAATCATCTGCTTTTGGTTTTCGGAAGCCATTTTTTACAAATGATATGAATCGACAATAACTAAGCAACTTTTCAAAGTAACTGGCACGATATGCGTAATAAATTTTTTTTTCACCGCAGGCTATCAAAGTCAGATGTTCGAATTGGTTTGTATGAAATTTCTGCATAAGATCTTTTTTCATCAAATTGCCTTAACATTTGAGGTTGAAAAGAAGACTTTTCTAGATAAAACGAAAAACGAAGAGTATTTTTTTTAAACCGGATGAAAAAAAGTTATCATTTGTAGAAATGGCATGCGACAAACCAAAAGCAGATGTTTTTTATCACCAAAACCGTGGGACTTTTACTGAACTGAAATTCTAGCATATAGTAGGACATGATCTGATCGATCGAGAGTTGCAGAGTTGTCCATTCATAACAGGACACCCTGTATAATGAATAATAAAAATTAATTGAGCATGCTGGAAAAAAAAAGAAAATTGCAGTTTGTGTTCAGTAGAATGAAGATAATTAACGGGATACACCTGGCTCGTGGCCGGAAAAAAGAGGCATTTTCGTGATTTTTTCCTGGGAAAACGTGTGCAGGTTTTGAATTTTTTTTACACGTGGAAAAGTATGGTTTTCGTTATCTTTGATGATTCGTGGATTGAAAAATATGCTAAAGATTTGGTTGATGGCATGTTTTGGGCAAACAGCTGTTTGAAAAACAACTCTATTGTCGTTGATAAAAAAAAACTATGCGTCGACATAAAATTTCGTTCGTTCAAGCACTGCTTTTTGGTATGTAAAAGAAGCGTGTAAAGTTAAAAGTTCTTCGGTGCAGTGATTTTTGACATATCGTGGTCACCGATTCTGAAAAAGTCATTTTGAGAAAACCGCGTTCAAAATTCGCCGGTTCGCTGCACCTACATTTATACGCCCATAACTACCTCAATTTTGAACGGAACGACCGAACATTTTCAGAGAATTCTTTTGAAATGTTATCTTTTGGAAACTCGTCAAAAACCAAAAATCGCTATTTTCAAAAATGTTAACTAGGTGTAAGTCCTTAATGCACCGTCCGTTTTGCACCCTCGTTCAGCGAGTTTTGTTTTTGGCGATGATATTCTTTTTTTTCGAGATTTCAATGAAAGTCCGGGTGTGCGAATTTTCCTGGGCACAAAAAAACTTCTGTATTTATTGAGACACCGGGATAAATTTTTTCAAACCTGCAGTTGTACAGTGGGAAGTACATTCTACATGAATTTAGTGAGAATTGGCCAAACGCTTTAGACTTTAAAAGAATAATATTAGAAATACGTGATCGCATTTTTGTGACGAGATAGAGTATCGTACGAAGTATATTCGGATTAAATGTGGCGGAAGTCGATGAAAGGGTTCAGATTTTAAAGGGGGTTTGAATTTTCGAAAAAATGATTTCGCGGTGTAACTTTTCCAAAATTTTAATTTTGCATTTTAATGTCGCGACATTCAGTGTCAAATTTGACACTGAATGTCGCGAATTTAAATTACATTTCTACTATAATACTCCATTGCGCAAAAAATTATACGGGTGTTTAAAATTTTGGAAAAGTTACACCGCGAAATCATTTTACAGCAACGTGCAAGTTTATGGCTCGCGGGTTTTTATTTTTCACCGTCGAATCGAAGATTTCTTCGTGGGGGATTTGCTGAACTTATCATTGCTTTTCAATTTTAGAATTGGTGAAAAAATTCTTACGCACTCGAAGTGTAAACGTTTTAGCCGATTTGTACCAAATTGTATCACTACATTTATTTGTTTATACTTAACTTATGTGCGAAAAATTATTAAAATATTCCGAGGTTGAAAAAGTTAGATCGTGAATTTTTTTTATGTTACTTTTCAACCTCGGAATATTTAAATAATTTTTCGCACATAAGTTAAGTATAAACGAATAAATGTAGTGATTCAATTCGGCCCAAATTGGCTACAAAGTTTACACTTCAAGCGCGTAAGAATTTTTTCACCAATTCCAAAATTAAAAAGCAATGATAAGTTCGGCATAATCCCGCACCAAGAAATCTTCGATTCGACGGTGAAAAATAAAAACCCGCGAGCCATAAACTTATACGTTGCTTCCTCTTCAATTTTATCTCGCTCCCAACGCTGACCACGTGCAAAAGTAAATTTTTTTTTTCTACCCAAATCTTTCTCCACTTCGGACGTCAAAATTGAAAGACGTACTACCGCTACTGACGTATCGCCGATTAAAATTCAATCCCACAGGTGTAGCTCCATGAAAACCTCGCTAATACAGTCGGCTTTGCCAGCGAGCTAAAATTAATGAGCAAGCGATGCGCAAGTATAACTTGTTTTCTTCTTCTCCGTATTGTACGATATTAATTGTAAATCGATTCGTGGGCAAATCCACGCGAGTATGCAAATACACGTCGTCGTGTGGGGAGATGATCGAGCACGCGGCGCGGAAACTGGATTGTACTGTATATCCCGCGATGTATCTCGTGGGTTTAAGAGAGAGAGGAGAGAGAGGAGAGAGAGAGAGAGAGAGAGAGAGAGAGAGAGAGAGAGAGAGAGAGAGAGAGAGAGAGAGAGAGAGAGAGAGAGAGAGAGAGAGAGAGAGAGAGAGAGAGAGAGAAGGGGGGGGTATGAGATTCGGAAATGGATTACGGACGAGGCTGCTTTATTGCGGATAATCCCGGTCCGTCTCACTCGGTCGGGCAGTTCGTGGCGTCAATTTCGGGGGAAATCCGTGTCACGGTCTCGACTCCCTGCTCCCGCTATTACGGCCGCGGGAGTCATTCGTTTTAAACGACAACGACGACGACGCGCGAGAATCGTCGCTGTACGATCGCGATAACAGAGAGCGGGCTATATCACCGGCCCTGGCGGCTTCACGTTTCAATATAAATCGCCGCGTGACGGAACGGGCGTACGCCGGAAAAATGTAACGAGAAATGGTCGCGACGGCGATGCGTCGAGCTTGCGTTGCGAAAGAGTTCATGTTCACGCGCGATGTTTATGAATATGCATATGGATATGCATATACATACATATATATATATATATACAGGGTGTCCTGTGATGAATGAACAATCATGCAACTGTTGATAGGTCCGATGGTGTCCTACTCTGTGCTGGAATTTCAGTTTAGTAAAAGACCCACGGTTTTCGAGACAAAAATTATCTGCTTTTGTGATGATAACTTTTCTTACCCGGTGTAAAGAAAATACTCTTGGTTATTTGTTTTATCTAGAAAAGTCTTCGTTTAATCATACATTTTGAGGGGCCAGTCCACTTTGAAAATTTCAAAAAATCGAAAGCCAGCAAGACTTGAAGAAATCGACGATGATGAGCAATCAGAAGGGATTTTGTACGGTGCAGGAATTGCCGATTGAGTTTAGGTAAGAGTTTTTCATAGTATAAACTTCAAACGCGTTTTTCTCGAAACAACGTTTTCAAAATCTAGCTCCGTCATATCTCTAAAACTAATAAACCGATTCTCTTGAAATTTGAACCACATATTGCAAACATGATTCGCAACGAGATGACCCTCGATGATTTTAAAATTTCGATTTTTAATCTTTTTTTCGCGAAAAACTGCGAAAAAACGCGTTTTTTTTTACTTTTTTCGTTTTTCATCTGCCATTTTTTAATTTTTTGATAAAAGTTTATATCCGAGGGTCATTTTGTAGCTGGTGTCATACTGAATCTAATGGACTTTGATTTGTTTTGTTTCAGACAAGCCGTTGCCGAGTTGTGATGGAGCTACCTAGCCCACCTATTTTTGAGGCGTTACGTTAAACTATAGTTTTTGTACTTAAAAATGAAAAAAAAGAATAATAATTTTATTTTAATGTATTTCGAGACTTTATTTATCAAGACCAACATCTTTTATATTCATATCTTTTATAAAATCCTCAAAAAAAAAAATCGCGAAAATAGTATTTTCTTCGTGGCTCCAAAGTGGACTGGGCCCTTATGGAAACTTTATGAAAAAATGTCTTATGTAGAAATTTCATACAAACAAATTCGAACATCTCACTTTGATAGCCTGCAGTGTAAAAAAATGAAGCACACGCTCGAAGCTACATGTACATTTGTAATGACGTGTTAGAGCGTTCGAAAGTGCTTTTGCAACTTTAAACGCGTTTTTCTCAAAACTGTGTTTTTAAAGTCGGTGAGCAAGATTTCTCGGAAACGGCTGAACCGATCGGTCTCCAATTTTAACACAATCTTTTCAAGTATATTTTTTAGTAATTAATCAAGGTTTTTTCTCACCGATAAATATTTTCCATTTTATAAATAATTTAATGCTTAAATTTTTGTCAAAAATCAATTTTTTTTTGAGAAGCCGCCATTTTGTCAAAAATTATTATTTTGCTTATTTCTTTGACCAATTACAAGATAATCCATTATTTTCATTTTAGATGATCCAGTCCAGAATGCTCACCGTAAGACGCCTTTTTTTAGAGGTGCTCGCGGAGATCAGCTATAGCAGCTTTCAAAATAATTATTTTTACAAATAAAAAATGTTAAAATACAAGTTACCATAATAATTTAATTTAATATACTATATATAATTTAATTTAATTTAATATATAAGTATACCACAATAATTTAATTTAATTACCACGTATTATAGTAAATTAAAAGTTACCATAATCCGTGGACAAATTTTTACGTTAATAGATTTAAAGGTCTTCTGAAGGAAAATTCTTCTAAAATCGATCTTTTTGGGCCTTCTGACTGTATATAACCCCTTAAAAAGTTGCTTGGTTATTGTCGATTAATATCATTTGTAGCAATAGCATGCAAAAAACGAATAGCAGATGATTTTTTTTTTCAAAAAATAACAATTAGCCTAAAATCTCGAAAACCGTTGGGCTTTTACTAAACTGAAACTTCAGCATAGAGTAGGACACGATCTGACCTATCGACAGTTGCAGGATTATTCATTCATAACCGGACACCCTGTATATATATATATATATATATATATATATACACTACCGGTCAAAAGTTTTCGGATACTTCAGATAATTGCAAAACTTTCGATCACTTTGGATAATTGCTAAATTATATTAGAATAATATAATTCACTATATAGAGCTATATAGCATCTTTGTAAAATAATTAATGAAATAAATGAATAGAATGTTATTCTAACATTTCTTGGCAATTATCCAGTGATCGAAAGTTTTGCAATTATCCAAAGTGATATAGGTTACAGGGTAACAATGATAAGATGGTTATGTATTTTTCAAGAGTCTTGCGCGGAGATGCGGCGAACCATCAACGCGTTTTTCTCAAAATGACTTTATCAAAATCGGCGACCACGATATTTCCTCACGATCAAAAATCAATATCTTATTAAATCCTTCGTCCAAGCACTGGATCATTTCATGCAAAAACTAAAAGCGTTTGAAATTATTTTTTTTCAAACATTGCTCTACACAAGCCATTGTATCTACAACATTTATAAATATTTTTCATTACAAAAATTGCAAAAAGATACTTAGGACTATACTGTTCAATGTAAAGAAAAACAATGGAACACCTGCACACGTTTCGCCAGAAAAAATACCTCTTTTTCCGGCAACGAGCCGGGTGTAACCCATTAATTATCTTCATTCTGAAGAACTCAAAATGGAATTTTGTATTTTTTTCCAAAATGTTAAATTTTTTTTGCACATACTAGTAATCACGAAATAACTCTATATTTTTTTTCGAAAAGGACTTGAAAAGCCATTGAGTGTCATATTTTTCGCTGTCGCGAAATCGCTACGCCAGACCCTTAAAAAACATACAGCCACCCTGTAATTGTCGCCCTGTGTGTATAGATATATTTATACATATGCCTATGTGTACGAATGTGTATATATATACATTCATACATATATACACACGAGCGATCGGTGGGGTCAACGGCCACTCGCGACCCTCGCGATCTATGCAAGCAACGCGCGGTAGCGCCTCGAGAAGATCGCGAATCGTCGGCGGCGAGCGGATGAGCAGGAGAAATAGAACGAGGAGGGCGACTTTTGTCCGCGTTCTTCCGCGCTCGTCTATCTCGTACTTTCCGCAAGTTTCGTGCGAGCGAATCAGGGGGGGGGGGGGCTCGAATCCTTGAACGAGAATTGGGAATATGATCGAGCGAGATCTTGACCGCGCGCGCGCGAGAGTGCCCGCGGAGCCGAGATGAATCACCTGTTGCTCCGCGATGGGAGAAGAGATCAGCTCCTCGATACATCGATATTCGAGTTTCGGCGATGCTTAAAATTCGACAGAGAGAGAGAGAGAAGCCTTTATTCCGTAGTCTGGAACCGAAGTTCCCCTAGTAGTGTCTGGATAATTAAAACAAAAATGAAATAAAGCAAAAATAAAAAATAAAGTGGAGTAGAAATAAAAAATAAAATAAAGTAAAATAAAACAATAAATTAGGGTAATTTCGGGGGAGTTGGCCATAAGGGAGAGATGGCGAAT
>OX101783.1:10928759-10992090 GCA_944452715.1 Ophion slaviceki | reverse complement strand
ATAGGCATCTAGTTATGTCAGCATAGGCATCTAGCATCATCATAGGTTACCGTTCATGACGATGAAATTTTTTTTACATTATTTGCATCTTTAAAGTGTTTAGAACACAGGAGTTTGTTTGTTTCGGTTGTGAAAAACAAACATTAAATACGATTTTTTATAACGTTAAACTGTACATGCTGTTTTCTGGAAACACTTGAAAGGGAATTCAATTTACGGGGGCATCAGAAAGCGATTTTTGTCAAAAATTTATTTAGAATTTTTTCTTGTCTGTTGAAGCAAAAAAACCGGGCAAAAATATTGGGTTTTTTTTGCAAATGGCTGCCATTTTGTTATCCACAAGTTTTTCAGAAAACAAAAAAAGACAAGGCCCTCCAAATTTAGTGTAGTTTAATTATTTTTAACCAGTTTTTGTTTCAAATAAACTGACAAGGCTGTGGAGCGCCTCGCACAGACCGAAACACGCAGTGCATGACTTTATTTGTTTATTTATTTTTATTTTTATATTACTTTATATTTGATTTATTTTATATGTAAAAAAAATGCCTGTATTTCGTGCATTTTCCCTGCCTCTCGACGTTAACCTTCCCTTAAAAAGTGTTTTTTCGAGTGTAAATTTGACAAAAACGGTTTAGACGATCGATTTCAATTCTAGAGCGTGCATTCACAATATGACAAAAGAATTTACGGAATAAATGTAAAACAAATCGTAACATTAAGTCAAATGTCGTGAGACCGCTTCAGCCAAATAGCATCAACACGGCAGAGATACACTACACGGAAAAAAACAAACAGCGAAAATCACAGTATAAACCGCGTAAAAAACAGGGTGCCATATTTCATTTTACAGTAAAACACAGTAATGTAAATCCTGTCCTACAAAAATGACGAATTTTCCTGTACACACTGAGATTTTTACAGTTACACTGGCTTATTTACAGTTCGGTACTGTGAATACATCAGTGTTTTCAGTAAAAATATTCAACTGTAAAATTTACATGAGTTCACTGACTTTTATACTGTACGCAAACTGCAAGGGTTACAGTGTACACTGTATTGAGTACAGAGTGATTCATTAAATTGTACAGTGTGGCACGGTAGTTTTACTCTTCCTTCGACAGTTCGTGACGTAATCTGTGCACTCTGAGATTTTTACAGTTACACTGATTTATTTGCAGTTTGGTATTGTGAATAAATCGGTGATTTCTTTAAAAATATTCAACAGTAAAATTTAAACGAGGTCACTGATTTTTATACTGTACGTAAAGTGCAAGGGTTACAGTGTACACTGTATTGAGTACAGAGTGATTCATTAAATTTCACAGTGTGCCGCGGTAGTTTTACTTTTCTTTCGACAGTTCGTGACGTAATCTGTGCACTCTGAGATTTTTACAGTTACACTGGTTTATTTGCAGTTTGATATTGTGAATACATCAGTGATTTCAGTAAAAATATTCAACTGTAAAATTTAAATGCGATCACTGATTTTTATACTGTGCGCAAATGAGGCACGAGGTGAGGCACGAGGCCAGGACACAAAGGATTGCCAGTTAGTAGTACGTGGTTGATGGGACGCGGACATCGAAATTTGTGCCTCAGAATTCAAGAAATTGTAAAGCAAAGAATAAATTTAAAAAAAAAGGTACGTTCTTGTCTAATTAAGACTAGTCTCGCGCGTGGGGTGAGGCACGTGGCCAGGACACAAAGGATTGCCAGTTAGTAGTGCGTGGTCGATAGGATGCGAACGTTGAAATTTGTGCGACATAATTCAAGAAATTATAAAAAAGAGAGAATTATTTACAAAAAGGTACGTTCTTGTGTATGTGACTGATTTTTTTATATTTTCTACACATTTTTTCAAACTTCTTTTATGGATAAACTTTTTTTTGTGTGTCTCATTCACTTCATTCTATTCTTGATATATATATACATTGTAAGCAAAGGTTCCGCCGATTTTTTTAATTTTTTTTTTATAATGAAATTTCCAGTGTGACCTTGTGAACGGCATTCACTGGTTAGGACTTGTCTCACGCGTGGCTCGACCAGGACACAAAGGACTAGCAGTTCTTTCAGCGCTATCTAATGTTATTTTTACCCCTAATTTTGTATAATATACGATTTGTGGCACTATTAAATTACGGGGTTCATCAAGTTTGAATTACAGTATTAAAACTAGAACGTTTCCCGTGTTTATACTGTAAAAAGCAACGATTGAAAACTTAAACTATATCTGTTGCTAACCAGTTTCTAGAACAGAGGACTTCACTGTTAAAACACCTGTATAAACTCTGTCGATATAACTGGCGCATTCATTGTACATAATATAGATGTACAATGTCAAATTACAAGTTTTGTTAAATTTATATTACAGTGTTCAACTGTCAAAATTTACTTTTGACTACACTGTATTTTGGACTGTGTGTTCCAGTAAAAGATACAGTAGAGCGGTTCGAGTCCAAAGAAGACAGTATAGGAACTGTCATAATTTACTTTGAGCACACTGTATTTTGAGCACTGTGTTTCAGTAAATATCGCTGTCCAATCGCTCCAATGCGAACTGTGTAGCCCCTGTATTTTGTACTATTTCTTTTTTTCCGTGTACCTGTGGAATATCCGTAGTCATAAGGGGGGTCTCAAAATGACCTGACATTTTAAACTGCGCGCCATTTTTTTCGTGGCGAACATAGAGTACCAATCAACGCAAGAAATTGTTATTTTCTGCATTCTTACTGCATAGTTATTGCAGACGAAGTTTCACGTTCGCGTTATCACGCGTCGCGGCGATGTGAATTGGCCACCAAGATCGTGCGATTTGGCGCACATTGGACTTCTTCCTTTGGGCTTTTCTGAAAGGAAAAGTGTATGCCAATGATCTACGGACCATTCCGGAGCTCAAGGAAGCAATTGGACGCACCATTCATGAAATCAGTCCGCAATTGTGCCGAAATGTTATTGAAAATGTCGTCAAAAGAGTGAACGTTTGCAAACAAGGACGAGGTGGCTATTTATCGGATATTGTGTTCCACACATAACATCCATGCTTGTACCTTATATTAGTACTTGGAATTAATTTGTGGCGTTTTTTTTAAAGGGTTACCCCCACTTGCGATTTTGAAAAAATCGATTTTTTTTATTGCATTTTTTTGAAGTGCAATTTGAAGTGCAGTTTTTTTTATGCCCGGAATAGACGACACTATGTAAGTTTACAAAAAAAAATATTTTCTTCGTGTAAACTGAAATTGAAACTTTAAACGCGTTTTTCTCAAAATGGCATTTTTGAAGTCGGTGACCAAGATTACTCGAACACTAATGAACCGATCTTCTTGAAATTTTGCAGGCTTATTTAATACATAAAAATGTAGTCTTTAATCGTTCGATTTTTTTTTTTCAAAAAAAAATTGCCGTTTTATAGCCAAAAAACGGCCGTTTTTTTTCGTTAAAATCGAACCATTAACCTTGACTGTCCGCCATTTTGTGAAAAATGAATATATTTTAAAATCCTTCGATTAAAGACTAGTTTATACTTATATTTGACTAAATCCATCCGCATTTTTTTTTCAGATGATCCACTTCGCCGCAATGTTGGTCACCGCAAACCGTGTATATAAAAACATTATTTCATTGACGGCCATTTGCCACTAAACAATGTAATATTTTTCAATAAAAAAATTACTGAAAGTTCTTCAAGATGTGTTCTTTAAGATGGTATATTGATCGATTAAAAAAGTTTTGTAGTTTTCTTTTTAAAAATTCATGAAAAAGGCCTTTTTTTGCGCTACAAGTGGGGGTAACGCCTTAATGAAAAAAATTATTATTTTAAATGAAAATAAAAGAATGCATTAATGAAAGTATTGCTCCTCGCTTTCTACTACTTTTGACCATCTTTCGGGCAGGGTACGAATCCCGTGTCGGAAGAACGCCTCGTCTTTAGATGCAATCCACGAATCGATCCATTTTTGACAATGTTCGTAAGAAGTGAACATCTGCTCAGACAGGCTATGAGCATCGAACGAAACAAATGGTAATCGGAAGGAGTGATATCTGGAGAATACGGCGGGTGAGTTTGTTTGGGTTTGATATGGTTGTACCGGTTTTGCGACGTGCGGACGAGCATTGTCGTGCAGCAAAATGACCTTGTCGTGTCTTTCGGAGTATTCCGGCCGTTTTTCTTTCAATGCACGGCTCAAGCGCATCAATTGCAGTCGGTAGCGATACCGAGTTATGGTTTCATTCGGTTTCACAGCAGTTCATAATAAATCACACCCCTCTGATTCCACCAAATACAGAGCAGGAGCTCAGACCCGTGGATATTTGGCTTTGCCACTGATGTTGATGACTTTCTGCGCTTCGTATTGTCGCAATGGATCCATTTTTCATCACCAGTGACAATTCGATGCAAAAAACCGGGAATAAAGCGGGAAGTATAACTCCCCGCAAAAGCACTTTATTCGGCACAAATGTTGACATATTCAATAAATGATAATGTGTTGTTATTTACGATTCAAAAAGAGGTTATGTACAGCAAATGACATTCAATGATAGCTGTTTCACGATGAATACATTACGGTCGATAACAACGAAATACTGTACTCCCTACGCCATCTCTTGTAAAACGCTACGAATTAATTCCAACACCTACAAGGAACATCCCTCAGGTGACACCCTTAGATTTTGTTGAAATTTGGATATGTTATAAAGGACCGAAAAGTAAAGGATTCGTATTTTTTTTATCGGCGGAAAAACGGTTTTAAGGGGTGAAACCACCCCTCGAAAAAGGGGTAAAATAGCAGTTTCACACACAAGGAGTCCACCGATTTTAATGAAACAAAAACGAAAATTCCTCTAATCCAAAGCAATGAAAAGTCCACTATAGTGACATTGCAAAAAAAATTAAGGGGTGAACCACCTAGAGATGCCTTTTTTCGAGGGGTGCTTTCACTCCTTAACGCGGTCCTCTAGTTTCTCGGGTCGAAAAAATCGATGTTTTTTTCATAAATCACATCTACAACATGTGTAGAAAATGTGTGCCAAAGGATTTTTCGATATTCGAAGTGGTTCACAAGTATAAATCACATGCGCGAACTTTCAAACGCGTTTTTCTCGAAACACCATTTTTCGAAACGGTGACCACGATATTTCAGAAACTGCTGCACCGATCTTGTTCAAATTTATACAGCATCTTTAATATGTTATAAGCCAGCGATTGAACTAGGATTATCATGATTCCTTCGATAGTTTTTTTTTGTACGAGCGAAAAACTTAAGAAAAAATGAGTAAAAAATAGAATGTAATTTTCAAAAGTGTATGAAAAAGTCAATTTTTGTAATTTAGAATTCACTCTAGTTCAATCGCTAGTCTTAAATATGAAGATGAAAATGCCGTTTGGTCTTTTGATTTCAGATAAGCAGAACAGCCGCAATCTTGGTCACCGTCAAGCACCTCTTTTACTTGATGTCTTCCTGTCGGCCACTATAACTTTTATTCTATTATATATTTTGACTTCAAAAAATTTGTAAAGCTTATTTAAATGTTAATAAAGATTATGCCAAAACAATGAGATTGATTATTTCGATGCTTTGCCCGTAAAAAATTATTGAAAAAGCCGTAAAAAAACAGCCGAGAAACTAGAGGACCCCCTTAAAACCGTTTTTCCGCCGATAAAAAAAATACGTACCGCTTACTTTTCGGTGCTTTATAACATATCCAAATTTCGACAAAATCGAAGGGTGTCACCTGAGGGATGTTCCTTGCTGATATTAAAATAAAAATATTCGTACTTTTCGAATAAATGATGCGTTTTATGAAAAAATAAAATCGTCAGGTCATTTTGAGACACCCGATACATATATGATTGTTTTTGAGGATATTTTCTCGTTGGCAAAGATGGACGGCCACTATCGCGAGAGATTCGCATTATCCGTTCCTATCCAAATAAGAACAATCTGCTGGAAGTTGCAATTACCGAGAGTCGCGTGAAGGAGGAGGCATCATCGCGAAACAGGATGGCGAAGCGAGGACCTTGGGCTCCTTGCGAGATATCATGATAATGATTGTGTCCCCGCGCCGCGCGATTCGCGTTCACAATCTCGCGTACAATTCTATTATAATGCGCCAGGCACGAATTACATTGCTGAGCGTCCACCTGCGTCGAATATACGCGCGCCCCAAACAAACATCAGAAGCCACCGAGAACGAAAGCTCGACAATTTTGTAGCTCCGGACGGGCGTCTCGTTCTCGTCGAGCGCGTCGAAAATCCACGAGGGATTTTAAACGCGGACCGATCTCGATACCGGTCATCCGGTCGTTCATGCGCGCGCGCGCGCGTGCTGTCAGGAGATCGCGGGTGAGAGGCGCGACGAATGTTGTTATACATTCTCCGGTAATATGCAGGGATTCCGTAACGGTACGTAACGGTTATCGCGCTTCGTTCCTATTTCACCGCGTGTTTAATCTTTTCGAAGGGGCGCGAGGATATTTGATAAATCGAAATTCGTACAGCGCTGACAATATATCGCGGGCCTCGTAGGAGGGAACGGAGCGCCGTTGCGCGGACCGCGTCGAACGCTCGGGACTTGACGCTGAATAGGCGATTGAGGCGCTGCAAGGCAGCCAGCTGAAGGCGGGATGTAGGGGCCGAGTTGAATGATCAGAAGGCTCAAAACTCCGAAGGAATACTACTCCGAAAGATGAAAACACCGAAAAAATTTCACACGAAAGACCGAAACTCCGAAAATCTGAACACCTTCAAAATAATTCGGCTATGGGAGTTGTTGAAGTTTCAAAATTTTCAATAAATCAACGAATTATTTCAAGAATTTTTTATTTATTAAGGGGTTACCCCCACTTGCGATTTTGAAAAGATCGATTTTTTTATTGCATTTTTTTGAAGTGCAATTTGAAGTGCAGTTTTTTTTATGCCCGGAATAGATGACTCTATGTAAGTTTACAAAAAAAAATATTTTCTTCGTGTAAACTGAAATTGAAACTTTAAACGCGTTTTTCTCAAAATGGCATTTCTGAAGTCGGTGACCAAGATTACTCGAACACTAATGAACCGATCTTCTTGAAATTTTGCAGGCTTATTTAATACATAAAAATGTAGTCTTTAATCGTTCGATTTTTTTTTTCGAAAAGAAAATTGTCGTTTTATAGCCAAAAAACGGCCGTTTTTTTTCGTTAAAATCGAACCATTAACTTTGACTGTCCGCCATTTTGTGAAAAATGGATATTTTTTAAAATCCTTCGATTAAAGACTAGTTTATACTTATATTTGACTAAATCCATCCGCATTTTTTTTTCCAGATGATCCACTTCGCCGCAATGTTGGTCACCGCAAACCGTGTATATAAAAACATTATTTCATTGACGGCCATTTGCCACTAAACAATGTAATATTTTTCAATAAAAAAATTACTGAAAGTTCTTCAAGATGTGTTCTTTAAGATGGTATATTGATCGATTCAAAAAGTTCTGTAGTTTTCTTTAAAAAAATTCATGAAAAAGGCCTTTTTTACGCTACAAGTGGGGGTAACGCCTCAAGAATTGATTTTACGTCAATTTTGAAATTTGTCTAGACAATGTGGTACGTTCTACATAATTTACAGTCAACTATGTAGACTTCCGCTGACATGATCTTGACGAACCTTGTAATTTCGGAACATTAAGGGGTAACACTTTCAAAAGATCGATTTTTTTGCCCTTTGATACCAGTGTGACACTTTCAAAAGATCGATTTTTTTGCCCTTTTCGACAGTTTATACTTTTGAGAATATCCTGGAAAAATTTTAAGGCCGTATCTCCAATACTCTCCGAATGACAGCCTTCTAAAGAGCGACCGCGAGTAGGTATAAAATGCCTACGAGCAATCTTTAAACGCGTTTTTCTCGAAATGAGATTTTTCAAATTTGCTGACGTAACTCAAAGAGCAATTATCCGATTGACTTGAAATTTGAACTGAGTACTCTGGAATATATTTACTCTACAATGACGTAGGATATTTTTGATTGGATGAAAATTGACGATTTGGCATTGAAAAAAAACGACCATTTTATAGGTGAAAAAACAGACTTTTTTTATAACTACGCCATTTTGTTAGATTTTGATATTTTTCGAAAATCCTACGTCATTGTACAGGAAATACCTTCCAGTTTAACGACATTTTTTCCTTTTTAGGTTTCAGCTACTCAATCGGCCGGAATCATGTCAGCAGTGGAGGAACTTTTTTTTTTGCGCCTCCGAAGGCAGCCCATAAGTCGCTTGGATCTCAATATCTTTATATGAAAAAAATTTGTAAATAGGTCAAATATGGCCAAATATATTCTTAATTTTCCGAAACATTTAATTGAGTACTTTTCTTCCAAAAAATTCCCGAAAATCACCCAAATTTTCAGCGTTCACACTGGTATAGCCCCTTAAAAGGTTCAAAATTATCAATAAATCGACAAATTATTTCAAATTTTTTTTTTTGATTAAGAAATGATTTTACGTCAATTTTGAAATTTGTCTAGACAATGTTATACGTACTAAATCATTTACAGTCAGCTGTGTAAACTTCCGCTGGCATGATCTTGACGAACCTTGTAATTTCGGAACATTAGAATTAGGAATTTTAAACCGTCAGCGCATTCAAAGTTCGGAATTTCAACCCGGCCCTCATGTCAAGATCATGCCAGCGAAAGTCTACACAGTTGACTGTAAATTATGTAAAACGTATAATATTGTCTAGACAAATTTCAAAATTGACGCAAAATCACTTCTTAATAATACAAAATTCCTGAAATAATTCGTCGATTTATTGAAAATTTTGAAACTTTAAAAACATCCATAGCCGAATTATTTTGACGGTGTTCAGATTTTCGGAGTTTTGGTCTTTGGTGTAAAATTCTTTCGGAGTTTTCGATCTTTCGGGGTAGTATTCTTTCGGAGTTTTGAGCGTTCCGATCATTCAAAGTTCGGAATTTCAAGCCCGGTCCTATCTTGAATTTCGGAATATTAAAATTCGGATATTAAAAATCGGCCCCGGGATATACATTTGCAACGATAAAAAAATCGGTGTTTGGCGCATGGGCCTACACATTTTTTTGCGGGATTGGGGAGGGGGGGGGGGGGTCATTTACTAATTTTTTCACCCGCAGACCCTTATCCTAAGTGTCACCGTATTTGAGATATGATTTTCTTTCCTTTTTTTAATCACCCGAAATTTTGCCTTCATAAATCGCCATAACTTTTTTTATTTGTAGTTGTAATAGCACGAAATAACTTTTGTTGTATTCTGCAATTTATGTTTATTGTAAATAAATCATTATTTGATACAATTGGTTTCGAGAAAATGACTCTTGAGCTTCCAGTCATAAAAATGTGTGAAAGTATGAAAAATGTCAACTTCTAAATTCATTATAAAAAAAAGTTGTTCTCTTTATGATGACCACATAATGAATGATTTCTATGACATACCGTTGGAAAGGGTATAAGGTAGTGAACTTTTTTAAACAAATCTAAGTTCAAAATAGATTTTAGTGTCTTTTTTATAATGAGTTTAGAAGTTCACATTTTTCATACATTTACGCATTTTTAAGACTTCGGAAGCTCATGAGTCATTTTCTTAAAACCAATCGTATTAAATGATGGTTTATTCATAATAGACATACATTGCAGAATACAACAAACGTTATTTCGTGCTATTGCAACCACAAACAAAAAAGTTATGATGATTTAAAGGCGAAATTTCGGATAATTTTTTTTTGTAACTTCCATTTGTACAGGGTACTTATGACATTCCCCACCATATTCCACTTCACATCCCCAATCCATCCCCTTCCCCCAAATAACATCAAAAGCTCCGTCATTTTGATGATAAATAAATTTCAAAAAATTGTTTTGCATACTTAAATATACTTTTAAAGTATACCTACAGTTTGATAAACGAACAATAATTATTTATTCGTTTGAAAAATCCCTCAAAATTGCTCAATTTTTTCCCGTCTAGATGTATATACCGCCTGAAGGAGAGTTTTCAGCATCACGTTCCAATAGCCTTTTCACGATTGCGGAAAAATCGGAATGATGAAGTATCGTTTGGCGTGTGCAGGACAATCACTCGAATCTGATCTTCGCAATAGGAATATAGTCGGACGGTAACGGTTTTGACATCGATCGGCTGGGAGGCAATTGACATGTGAGCGTTGCGTAGAAAATGGATTTGAGAGCTTAGTCGAGATTTTTTAAATATGGATTTTTTGTTTTTGAGGGATTCTTAAAGTATGACATTCAAAAAATAATTTCTAAAAATTTCAAGTCTATCCGTTCAAAATTAAAGTTATAGGTGCTTATTGGTAGGTTTCGCGAACCGGCGAACTTTAAGGGGTCTTCTCATTATGGACGCTAAAAAAGGCTTTCATGAATTCTTTTGGTAGGTTTATATTATAAATATTGATATAAAAGTTGTTACACTTAATGAATACACTTTCGAAATACATCGAAATTTTTTTTTTTTCAATGTATTTATGTAACCCAAACAAACTTTAAACACGTTTTTCTCGAAACAACGTTTTTCGACGGCTTTTTGATAAAATCTTCGAAACTATTGGACCGATCCTTATGAAATTTTAACCGCATTTTCTTTACAACTATAGCTATAGCGCGTATCAAGGATTTTTTTTATTTTGTAATTTACTTTTTTTGCCAAAAACGGTAAAAAAACACGTTTTTTTTTGTTTTTTTTTTTTTCGAAAAATGTCCGCCATTTTGTTATTTTCGCATATATAAAAAATCGTATGATATGCGCTATAGCCATTAAAGGAGACTTTGTCCTTGAAATTTTCAAAAAATCAATTTGAGCTCAACATGAGCAGCTAGAAGAAGAGGAGGGATGCCTATGGACCAGGCATTGCCGATTAGCGGTAATTATAAACACATTGGTGTAAACACATTACAAAACTTTAAACGCGTTTTTCTCGAAAACACGTTTTTAAAAATGGCTGACATTCTCCTGACCGCTGTAATTAACATATCGACCTGAAATTTGGAGAGCATACCCAGAAAATATGTCTTCACGGAATGACGGATCGTTTTTTCGATAGATACATTTTTGCATTTATTATTTTTCTTTTTATGCGAAAAAAAACGCGAAAATTCGATTTTTTTTTAAATTGCCGCCATTTTCCGAAATTTGTACTAAACGACAAACCCATCCGTCATTCCATGACCAAAGGGTCACAGATTGATAATATGCTTTGAATTTGGGTTTCAGATCAACAAAGAGGGGGCAGTGATGTCAGCCGTTTACCTCCCCCGATTTGAGGACCTGTTTTCGTGGAGCTGCAACGGCCGCCATTTTGGTTTTTTTTTCCAAAAAAAAAAATTTGTCAACGTTCTGTATATCATGAATAAAAGCAAGAAAAAAACCGCACTCAAAAAGCTTTACGCGTTTCCTTTAAAAAAAGTAAAATGTAAACACCTGAAATATGGCACTCCAAGGACAAAGTCTCCGTTAACATACTGAATCTACAACCGTTTGATATTTTTGTTTTGGATGATCCATCTCCGAGATTTCATCAACAGTCTATAAATAGTGACTTAAATAAATAAAACCATTTCTTTTAAATTTATTTCGAAAGTGTATTTATTAAGTGTAACAACTTTTATATCAATATCTATAATATAAACCTATCAAAAAAATTCATGAAAATAGCCTTTTTTAAGCGTCTGAAGTGAGAAGACCCCTTAAAGGCTTTTTTTTTCAAAATGACATTTTCGAAATCGGTGACCGCGCTATCTCAAAAACCACTACACCGAACAACTTCAAATTTTATAAGCTTCTTTTACATATCAAAAAGCACTGCTTTTACGAAGGATTTTTTTATGCTTAAGTTTTTTGTTAACGAAAATAGAGCATTTTCGATACTTTCCAAGTTTGTAAGTATTTTTCAATAAAAAATGGTAAAAGACACCTAAAACCATATTTTTTAATATAAAAAAAATAAAATTTGCATACTTGTACACGTTTTCCCAGAAAAAAATTGTCGAAAATTGCTCCTTTTCCGACCAAAAGCTGGGTGTAACACGTTAGAATTATTTTTTTCCGTTTGTATTTGTAGGATTCCCAGCGCAGGGTTTGCATTCGGTTTTGTTTCGTAACCTTCGGTTTGCATCCGTAGCATTCGTAGCTTAGGGTTTTAACTTTAATTTGCAACAAAGATTTTGTAAAAATTCTAAAAATTAATCGAGTTATGGCAATGTTCGTGAAGGCTCACGCCGTGCTGCGATTTGCCCTTTTTTGTATTTCTCTCGAAACTATATAAGACGGTGTAAGATGTATTTCAAAATCTATTCGTCCGATGCACTTCAAATTCGGACAGAACATAGTTTATAACATTTTCCATCGTACCGGCTGATTTTTTCTATACCCTCATCCATTTGTTAATAACAAACAAATAAAGGTTTTTCCTGGTCGAAAATCGAACTTTTTCTCTACAGCTTTGCCATTCGCGTCATTTTCAAAATTTCAAAAAAGTATCCGGTCATCCGAAACGTTCACTATTATACTAAAACTCCATTTTTCAATTTTTCATTTCCGATCAGCCTGCTAGTCAGAACCACTTCCAACCATAAGCCATGCAGCAACAGCTGCACTTTCTCTAAACAACAATAACTTCATTGTTCATCACTATTTTTCAATTTAAAAAAACTCAAACATCACAAGACTACGTACTAACTGTATCTAAAAATCCTCCTCATTCCAATACCCTCATAAAAAAAGAGAGAAAAATAGAAAACCGACCTGTTTTTCGGACCTCAAGTTAAGGGGTCTTCCCACTTTAGACGCTAAGAAAAGGCTATTTTCATGACTTTTTTATAGCTTTATATTATAGATATTGATATAAAAGTTGTTGCACTTAAGGCCTTAGGCCACAGTAACGGGTATAAAATCATGTGCGAATACAACAATTTTTTTCGTATGAAAAAGTGATTCACTCATAAAATTAATTACACATCTACTTAGTATGAATATCAAGCTGTTAGAAAAAATATATGTATATTTTTTTCGATGTACAGAATGGCCGACTACTCGAAACTTCTCGAAACAGCTTTTTTCCAATTGGCGTGACAAATAACTTCAACAATTCTCACTCAATTTACTTCAAATTTAAAAGTTATATTCGTAATTGCATTTCGCAGAGAAGTACGTACGGAATTTCTGATTAATCGTAAACTTTTCATTTTATGAGCAGTTTATGAGCAGTTATAACAAAATTTTTCACTGAAAATTCATTTCTTAAGTTCAAATATCTACAATTTTTTAATAAAAAAATATTTTTTTAATTCCGTACGTACTTCTCTAAGTATTTTAATGTAGATTGACGAGAATTTTGGTTTTTGTTCTAGGTAAAAAAATTGTGGATGCTAAATGTCACGCCGCAAAGCGCCTAAAAAAAGATAAAAGAAAATATTAGTAGTCGGCCATTTTGTACATCGAAAAGAAAATATATATTTTTTCTAACAGCTTGATATTCATACTAAATATTTGTGTAATTAATTTTATGAGTGAATCACTTTTTCATACGAAAAAAATTGTTACATTCGCACATGATTTTATACCTGTTACTGTGGCCTAAGGCCTTAATAAATACACTTTCGAAATACATTTTTTTTTAAATGTATTCATTTAAGTCACTATTTATATACGAAAATGGTAGTTAAAAAAATGTCCTCAAAAAATTGTAGGTCTGCGCTGTTGATGAAATCTCGGAGATGGATCATCCGAAACAAAAAAATCAAACGGTTTTAGATTCAGTATGTTAATGGCTATAGCGCATATCATACGATTTTTTATATATGCAAAAATAACAAAATGGCGGACATTTTTTCGAAAAAAAAGAAATAAAATAACGTGTTTTTTCACCGTTTTTTGGTAAAAAGAAATAGTAAATGTCGAAATTTAAAAAAAATCCTTGATATGCGCTATAGCTATAGTTATAAAGAATATGTGGTTAAAATTTTATAAGGATCGGTTCAGTAGTTTCGAAGATTTTATCAAAAAGCCGCCGAAAAACGTTGTTTCGAGAAAAACGCGTTTAAAGTTTGTTTGGGTTACATAAATACATTAAAAAAATGTTAAGGGGTTAACCCCACTTGCGATTTTGAAAAAATCGATTTTTTTTATTGCATTTTTTTGAAGTATAAGTATCCGGGCCCATACTTCTGTATGGGCCCGGAATAGATGACTCTATGTAAGTTTACAAAAAAAATATTTTCTTCGTGTAAACTGAAATTGAAACTTTAAACGCGTTTTTCTCAAAATGGCATTTCTGAAGTCGGTGACCAAGATTACTCGAACACTAATGAACCGATCTTCTTGAAATTTTGCAGGCTTATTTAATACATAAAAATGTAGTCTTTAATCGTTCGATTTTTTTTTTTTTCGAAAAAAAAATTGCCGTTTTATAGCCAAAAAACGGCCGTTTTTTTCGTTAAAATCGAACCATTAACTTTGACTGTCCGCCATTTTGTGAAAAATGAATATTTTTTAAAATCCTTCGATTAAAGACTAGTTTATACTTATATTTGACTAAATCCATCCGCATTTTTTTTTTCAGATGATCCACTTCGCCGCAATGTTGATCACCGCAAACCGTGTATATAAAAACATTATTTCATTGACGGCCATTTGCCACTAAACAATGTAATATTTTTCAATAAAAAAATTACTGAAAGTTCTTCAAGATGTGTTCTTTAAGATGGTATATTGATCGATTAAAAAAGTTTTGTAGTTATCTTTAAAAAAATTCATGAAAATAGCCTTTTTTAGCGTCTAAAGTGAGAAGCCCCTAACCTCAAACTGAAAAATTTCGTCCCCGTTCCGATTGCGCAACGCGAACGTTACCGTCCAACACTCACGAGCCTTCTTCCCCAACAAGCCACGCCGACTAGCCCCGCCGTCCGCGTGCTCAGCCCAAACAGCCGGTAACCTTGCAAGAGTTTTTAAACACTCACCTCCTCTGTGCATCATCCGTAGCGTAACAAAAGCGATTAAGCAGCGATCTAATAATCAAATGTGCGCTCGTACGACCTCAACAGGCTAAATAGATGATTATTGGTATACATCGCAGCCCGTATTATTCACGGCTCGTTAATGAGCGGCTCGCGGTTCGATAGCCGAATCGAGCTCCGCACGACGAGGCCTCGCCGAGTCTCGTTTCATCGCCAACCCCCAAACAACCGCAAAGCGCGAACACATAAAACGCAAAAAACAAAGCCAAAAAATTCGACGCACACGTATGATTCACGCAGGCCCACGCGCGTCTCTCCGACAAATTTCGTGCAATTGGCGAGGATTAAAAGTACGCGCGTGACTTTGACGGCTGGCGTCAAACCTCGCGGCTCCTGTCACACGCGCCAGTGCCGAAATATTGACAAAGCCGACAACGGCATTGCTAACGATGACGACGAAGACGAGCGAAGAATTTTCAGCCTAAAATTGGGCTCGAGAAGGTCAACATCGAGGCTCCGTGGCTTGGCGAGTGGCTCGTTAAAAAAAAATGAAAAAATAAAATAAAATAAGATGAAAACATCGTGCGAGAGCCAGCAGGAGGATCTCGCGGCATCACAGCCGGGAACGGAAGATAAGAAGAGTGCAACGGAAGAGAAGAGGCCGCTTCGGCGACCGAAGAAGCGAGGAGGAAGAGAAAACTCCTCGAGGAGAGCAGGAGAGGAGAGAGAGAGAAAGAGAGAGAGGCAGGTGTAGCCGTGGAAGAAAGCAAAAGAGTACAGAGCCAGGGACCGTCCTACGGGAGTCGAGAAAAGTTTAGAGAAGCGGCAGGAGGCTCGCGCGGGGAGAGACCACGCGCAGAGGGGAGGGAAGGAGGGGGGAGGGCCCCCCTCGTACCACGAGCTTCTCTCCGGCTCTCGTCGTGTCTAACAGCGGGGCTATATAAACGGCCTCTCGACGATTCGGCCCGACACACACGATCCAATCTTCATCACGATCGCTACGCGGTCCTTCCCAGAGACAAACACACTTGGCCTCGACAGTCAACCGACGCAAATCGCGCATCGTTTCAATTCCAAAAAACAACCGAGACATTCGATAACTTGTATTTAACCATTTTTTAAAAAGCAACATTTTCGCGGTTTTGGGTGAATCTTTGCGACACTTCGGTAAAAAAAAAAGTATTCCACGCGGAGCAGCGCGGAGCTTTCGACCCATTGGACAAGAGTAAGTACAAATAACGATGAAAATCAACAAAATTTTACGAAAGAAAAACTTTGCACCGGTACAAAGTCACGCTCGTTGCAATGCGTCACCTTTTTCTCACTCTCCCTCGCAAGCGCTCCGCATTACGAAATAATCGAACGTCTATGGAGATTCGGTCGCTCGGCGTGCAAAGGCGAAAAAAAAATGTACAAAATAAAGGTCTCAGCCCCCTCCCGTGATTAAAATCCGCGCGCAATGAGACCGCGACTCGTTTCCCAACTGCGTCGCGCAATTTTCGCAATCCTTTCGTCCTCCCGGTTAGTGCTCGGCGCTCGCACACAATATTTTCTCGGATAAACCGCACCTCGGTTGGATTGAGCGCGGTAGCTTTACGGTGGGCACAGCGGGCACGCTCATTCCGCGAGTTCCGCATCGTTGCAGCCACCCGAGAGACGAATTCCACTCCTTGCTCTATCTCATCTCGTGGCCCGACGCGCCCCCCTCTTAAGTTCCGTTGTATTATTATTCTTCAATTGATTATTAGTCGAGTGTGTTGTCGGGGAGCCGCGGTGAGTAGTCGCTCAAGGGAGATCCGACCATTTGATAAATCCGACTGACTGCATTCCATATAACTCTTTTGTAGCCTCGTGTCCTTATTACTTGTCCCATCCGACTTGATGAGGTAATGGAGGCTCTCCATCATCTTTCAGAGGCATTTCCTCTTCGCTCGCCCTGGGCTCGGACGAGCTCGGGGAGTATCAGCCCCCCCTCTCTATCAGCCCCCTCCCAGTGGCCCCTCCGACGCACGGAAATTTCCATCGATCCTAATTCCGTACCGGATTCACACCCCCGCGTCATTTTTGTCCGTGATGTTTTTTTTTTCGTTTGAAAAGCCCGACGAGCGCGACAGGGGGGGGGGGGAAGGAATCGCGACGTGGTTAACATGTAAAATAGACGCGCGATGCACGGGAGATATACGAGCCCGAGGCGGGAGTTGAACGACAAAGTGCGTAACGAGATCGGTGCATGCACTCGCCGCATCCTGTCGTTAATTCCATAACGCGCGCGCGGACTCGCTCGCTCGTCGAATGCATATTCGGTTCAATGTCAGAGGCTCTCGGATAGCGACTGGCTGCTCGGTCAAGTTTTTTTCCGCGAAGTATACGAGCGAATGGTTGAATGGTTTCTTTCGCAGGGGGACAGAAAAGGATCAGCAGGATGAAGCTCATTTTTGCGACCGTGATGTGCCTCGCGGCGATTCAGGCGAGCTTTTCCATGCCGGTCGCTGAGAACGCTCAAGAGGAAGCGTCTCCGGCGGCAGCAGCGCACGAACCGAACTCGGGATCGCTCTTGGTAGTGCCACTCGAGAAGGCGGAACTACCGGCGAGCCCTGCCGCCGAAAAGAGCGCGCCGGCTGCCGTTGAGACCGCCGCAAGAAGCTTGGACGCCAGTCTCGACGCGCCCGCGAAGATACCGGATGACGAGAAACAATCGGCAAGCGACGCGGCTGCTTCCGGCGAGAAGAAGAGCGCGGCTCCGGAAACTACGTTGCTCTCCGAGACTGAGGTATGATAACGATCTTGCTTTTTTTGTTGGTCGAGAAGTTACCGATCTTTCGTTTTGTTGTCGGAGAAGTTAGCGATTTTTTGGGGGGTTGCGAGAAGTTACCGATCTTTCGTTTTCAATCTCCGAGAAGTTACCGATCTTTCGTTTTCGTTTTCGGAGAAGTTATCGATCTTTCGTTTTCATTTTCGGAGAGGTTACCGATCTTTCGTTTTCATTCTCCGAGAAGTTACCGATCTTTCGTTTTCATTCTGCGAGAAGTTACCGATCTTTTCTTTTTTGATCCCCGAGAAGTTACCGATCTTTCTTTTTTGTTGTCGGTGAAGTTACCGATGTTTCTTTCTTGTTCTCCGAGAAGTTACCGATTTTTTTGCTCTCCGAGAGTTTACCGATCCTTTTTGTTTCGTCCCTGAGAAGTTACCGACGCTTCTTTCTTGTTCTTCGAGAAATTACCGATCTTTCTTTGTTGTCGAAGAAGCTACCGATGTTTTCTTCTTGTTCTCCGAGAAGTCAGCAATTTTTCTTTTTTCGGCCTCCGAAAAGTTACCGATCTTTCGTTTTTATTCTCCGAGCAGTTACCGATCTTTCTTTTCTGTGCCCCGACAAGTTACCGATACTTGTTTCTTATTCTCCGAGAAATTACCGATTTTTTTCGGCCTCCAAAAGCTCCCCGAGAATCTACGGATCTTTCTTTTTTGTTGTTGGTGACGTTACCGATGTTTCTTTCTTGTTCTCCGAGAAGTTACCGATTTTTTTTTGCTCTCCGAGAACTTACCGATTTTTCGTTTTTTATTCCCAGAGAGTTTACCGATTCTTCTTTTTTGGTCCCCGAGAAGTTACCGATGCTTCTTTCTCGTTCTCCGAGAAATTACCGATCTTTCTTTGTTGTCGAAGAAGTTACCGACGTTTTCTTCTTGTTCTCCGAGAAGTTAGCAATTTTTCTTTTTTCGGCCTCCGAAAAGTTATCGATCTTTCGTTTTTATTCTCCGAGCAGTTACCGATCTTTCTTTATCGTTCCTAGAGAAGGGCCGATCTTTCTTTTCTCTACCCCGAGAAGTTACCGATGCTTGTTTCTTGTTCTCCGAGAAATTACCGATCTTTCTTGCTTTGTTTTCGAAGAAGTTACCGATGTTTTCTTGTTCTCCGTGAAGTTAGCAATTTTTCTTTTTTCGGCCTCCGAAAAGTTACCGATCTTTCGTTTTTATTCTCCGTGAAGTTACCGATCTTTCTTTTTCGTTCCTAGAGAAGGAGGCAATCTTTCCTTTCTGTGCCCCGAGAACTTACCGATGCTTGTTTCTTGTTTTCCGAGAAATTACAGATTTTTTTTCGGCCTCCAAAAAGTTACCGATCTGTCACTTTGATTCTCCGAAAAGTTACCAATCTTTTTTTTCCGTCAACTTCTTAGCTGCTTCTCCCTTGTTCTACGACAAGTTGCCGATCTTTCTTCTCCAATCGTCGAGAAGTTACCGATACTCCTTTCTTGTTCTCCGACAAATTACCGATTTTATGTCCTCATTCTCCGAGAAGTTAACCGATTTTTCTTTTCCGTTTTCTTCCTCGATCATCGCCGTTCACAGGCGAGCGCAGCGTACAAGAGTGCCGAGGTGAGTGCGTCCGAGGCGGCACCAAAATCGGCCGCGAGTAAAGCGGTGACCGAGCACGAGACGCCGTTGGCCGAGCCGAAGTTGGAAGAGCCGGCGGCGCCGAGCGTGCCGCAGGAGCGAGCGGTAGTCGCACCGGCCGAGGAGAGCAGCGAGCCAAAGAAGCAAGCGGACGAGAAGGAGGACAAGGAGCCGTCGAAGGCGGATCGCGTGACCCGTGAGGCCGAGGAAGCCGCAGCGGCGGCCGCGAAGGCATCGTCCGCGACGCCCTCGGAGTCCCCTGCAGCTTCGGTAGCAGCCGTCGAATCGAGCCCTGCCGTGGAGGCCGTCGCCGAGCAGCCTCGTCATCAGCAAAGTGCCCTTTCCGCCGAGGCTTCAGGGATCGAGCAAAACTCAGCGCCAGTGGAGAAAAAATCGGCCCCGATCGAGGCGGCTGCCGAGCCGAGCGGCGCCGAAGCGAAGCCCGTAGAGAGCGCCGCGGAGCAGCCGGCCGCTCGTGCCGACAAGGAGATCGAAAAGAAGAACGTGCCGATCGAGGAGTCGCCGATCGCGAAGCCCGCGTCGTCGGAGCACCAAGCAGCTGCTGAGATCGAGGAGCCCGCGGCGCCCGCGGCCAGCTCCGTTCCCCAGGCCAAGAGGGAAGCCGACGAGCCGATCGCCGCCCCGGCACCCGCCCCCGAACCATCGGACGAAAAATCGGCCCGTCTCGACGCCGCCGTCGAGGAGCCGAAAGCCGAAATCGCGCAACCAGCCGTACAACAGGCGCGCAAAGAGAGCGAGGAACCTTCCGAACAATCGTCGGCCACCTCGGCAGACGAACGGCCGTTGGTCAAAACGGTAGCGAGCAGCGAGACTGATCAGGCGGAGAATTCGGCCAAGAGCTCATCCATCCTCGTTGCCGACGCTGAGGAAAAACTGACGAAATCGGCCCCGGCCGACGATCCCAAGGCCGAGGAACTTCCCAAGCCCCAGGAGGTCACCGCCATCAAGGAGTCCAGCGAGAAACGCGAGGTCGCCTCGAAAGAGAGCTCCGAAAGCTCCGAGAGCAACGAAAGCGGCGAACAAAGTAGCCAGCAAAAGCAACACTCGGAATAAGAGACCCGTTTATCCACGGACCATTCTTTAACGTCGATTGTTTTTCGGTGCATCACCCGACCTTTCTCACATGTCCACACGAATGTACGAGAGAACGAAAGATTGAGAGAAAGAGAGATAGAGCGAGAGAGAATTATTATGAGAGTGAGCGAGAGACACGGCTAATCGAGAGACAGAGAGCGCGAGAGTTTAACGATCTATAATCGATCGCGACGATTCCCGTCGGAAATAACGTCGCGAAACGCGAATATCTCCGTATGCCGAACGACGTCGCGGTTCGTTCTGGCGAACACAAATCGCGGAAGAAACTGTTCGCGAGGACGAAGCGACGCTGTGCTCGTCGACGTCGTCGTCACGTATCGCTCCTCTCATATATACGTTTATAGGAAAGCCATCCCCGTCACACGCTCGGACGCGACGAGCCAAGTTTACCCGTTCGCCTCCCAACCCCACCCCCCCTTTCCTGAATATCCCTCGCACATCTCTCCAGCCTACGCGTCATTATTGATAATATTGTTATTATTAATATTACGGCTATATTATTTTTAATATTACGGTTAGTACCATTACGATTATTATTATTATTATTATTATTCATCATTGATTTGTATTATTGCTACGAGCATCGTTATTATGATAATAATAATAATTGCGTTATATTGTATCATGTTCTCTTACGTATCCCGCGAGGGTCCTTGAACGAGTAACCCGGCCATCTCCGAGCGCCGCTCTCTTTTGCCTGCCACGCTCCCACAATGTTATTGCTCGGGCGCGACAATCTCCGAATGATTATTGTCGTAGCACGCCCGAAACTTCACGAGTCTTTACGAACGTATAATGGACTAGCTATATGCAGGGAATGGAATTTTGCGGCGAACTTTTACATCCCATTTTGGCCCCTTAAGTGGCAATTTTTTGGGAAATTCTTTCTCAGTGACCTCTACACTTTCTGTGGAACGGATCTTCCAAGTTTCGTGTTTCCATCTTGGTTTAGACTGTGTGTTGTCAGGATGTCAGTCAGTCATTCAGTAAGTTAGTCAGTTAGTCACGGAACTGGTTTATGTGTATAGAAGATTATCGGAACGCTGATCGATCTTTTTTGATGATGTTGAAGTTTGCATCGTTGGAACGCAACGAAAATAATTTTTTTCCAATTGCGAATTTTTTTCTGGCAAATTAAAGCTACTGTGAACTTTTCTAAGATTCTTATTAGAGACCTGTAGCCTAAATCTATCAGAAGTGATTTTGTATAACATTGAAAATGGAGAAAAACGAAAATGAAAGAGAATTTTCGTTGCATTCCAACGATGCAAAGTTCAGAAACATCTTTTTGTATGCTACGGGTAAGGTAGACAGGCGTTTGGGCTTTAAAAGTCCACCAGGGAGGCTGTTTGGGCTGAATTGATCCAAAGGGAGTTTCAGCGGGGTTTCTTGTGGAAAAGACGTCGCTGGATCTTGCAGTTTTATAGAGTTTTGTGCAGTTTTGAATAATTTGACGAATGTGGGAACGAGAACCGGACAGTGGTCCAGGTGTTTTGAGGATTGAGATCCTGAGGCACGGAATTCGGAAGAATGGATTGGAGACACACGGTAGTGACATCAGAACAAAGTCATCAAGTCATGTGGACCCAGAGATGGAAATATTCGTATCTTCGTGACGAAAAAGTGTTTGGGTTCGAACCCAAACACCCTATAAGCATCAATGCTTATAGGGTGTTTTTTATATTGACTTAGGGATGCCGTAACGTAGAAAACGTAGTAACGAGACTAAAGAGAAGTGTCAAACTGATGTGCCACGTGATTCAAAACTTTAAGGCGTGACACTCAGCTCGTGGCCGGAAAAAAGAGCCATGTTCGTGAATTTTTCCTGGGAAAACGTGTGCAGGTTTAAATTTTTTTCCTCACTTTAAAGAGCACGGTTAAAAGGATGTCTTACAATGTTTGTATTGAAAAGTATTTGTAAATTAATGAATTCAGTTATAGTACTAGGACGTTGGGTGATGGTTCCATCGGGGTGATTCGAACTTAGGTCTCTACGAGTGCATGATTTTGGTCGGAACATAGTATGCGGGGCCTTAGAAGGATTGAAATGCTGTTGGGAAAATTTCGCGCTCACCGAACGTATCAATGAGAATTGCGATGTTTAGCTGCGTATCGTTCGGATGCAACGAAAACTTTTTGTGGCCAATTTTTTTTTTACCATCAGAGATCTACGGCCCTAATCTGCAAGTGAAAAGATTATGAATAATGATACGAATGAAGAGATGAAAAATAGGAAAGAAAATTGAATGACCTACAGCTCCTTTTCTCAAAGCAGTTTTCAAAACCGGTGGACATGATATCTCGAGAACCACTTGATGGATTGTTTTCAAATTTACAGGAGATACGATGAGAAATATTTAAAAGTCGTTGACGATCTCACTTTTCCAAAGCCGATCTTCTTTTTTTAAGGGGTAAGATGCAGTCAGAATGTTCAAATAATCGATTTTTTAAAACATTTTCTTGAAGTATGATGGTTCGAAAATAATCCCTGAACATTTCAAGTCAATCAGACGAACAGTTTCCGGGATATCCCACAATTAGTGAAGAGGCGTCGGGTCCCCATGGCAGGTAGCGGCTGACAAACGCGCAAACGATAATACCCGGGAAGACAGAATGCTTCGAAGACAACAACAAATTGATATTTTGGAAGCTTCCACATTGGCAGAAGCCCTATTGTATGACCCAGGAATTGATAATTCGATGTAAGTAATTTTTTAATTCGTATTTCTATACATAAATCAAGTGTAAAATTGGAAAACTCTTTCAGATATTTTCAAAAATGTATTACTCAAAAACTATGAACTTTAGCAAAATTTTGTAAAGAATACTTTCGTTTTAAAAATTGCCCAAAATGCTAAGAAAAATAATTCATCCCGAAAAACGTTAATTTTTCGAAAAATTGTTTTAACAATTGGCTATAAACAATTGAATGCTCGACTTTTCGGCAAAAGTTGTGATATTCGGATTCAGCGGATCAAAATACATAAAAAAAAAACGGTTAGCTTCATCCGTCGAGCTCAAAATTTTACGAACATATAATACCGTATCCACATCGAAAAACTTTAAACGCGTTTTTCTCGAAACTATGTTTTTCAAGTCGGTGACCACTATAATTCAAAAACCACTCGATGGATTTTGATGAAATTTGATGTGCTTATTGATAGCATTAAAAACTAGTCCTTAATTGAAGGATTTTCATTTTTGTTGAAAATTTATGTATTTTTTTACCAATAAACGAGCGATTTTTTGGTCGAAAATCGAAAGTTATCTGTCGAAAGCCGCCATTTTATTAATTTTTGAAAAAAAGCTTCGATCAAGTACTAGATTTATTATTAAACTAATGATTTTTTTTTATTTCACATGATCCAGTAAAATTTTATGATGGTCACCGCAAAGCATTACATGCCGAAGGGGGTCCGACAAAGATGGCGATATTTTTATAAATAATCAATATTTTTCTTTAATAATTTGTACAAGTCAAGTTGAAATATAACATAAAAAGTCTGTGTAACCACTTTTGAAAAAAAAAAAATTAATTACTAAAGAAAAAGATTGAAAATGCTCGTTTTTTCACGCCTCTGACTGCATCTCACGCCTTAAGTCAAAATTACGACTTTTCCAACGATTTTGCATGCTCGAGATTCAATACGTCGCCACGTTGTTAAAAAATGATTTTAAAAATCGCCGATCGTCAACGACTCGTATTTATAGTTAGCTTGAATAACCCGTTGGGTTTTTAGATTTTAGATGAACCGTTTAAGCTGGAGAATGTCCACCGCCAAACGTCGCGAAAAATTTTTTGTCATCTGCCGGCGGCCATGTTTTTGTTGTCTTTCTGTATTTTTTCGTTTTTTTTTTAAGTTCTCAATGTATGTACCTTTGTGTAAAAATAATGCGGAAACCATTTTCACTAATGATTTCCCAATAAAAAATCCGAATTTGCCCATTTTTTCGGGCTTCTAGGTAGATGTAGCCCCTTAAGTGCTAAGTTGTTGAACAGGAAAGACAGCCCGAATACACTGTGAAATTCATGGAAATTCGTGCGAGAATAAATCATTTGCAAATTTATAGTCGATCGTGAAATGGCAACAAATTTGCTCTGTTCAAATATATTTTGAAGATCGAGTTCACGTGTCAAATTTTCCTCGCAGTTAATTAATGTGAGTCGAAACTGGTCCTGTCTCTATATTTTACAGGCCGTAAAGCATATTACAGCGTGATTTCATGCAGGAGTAAAATTGTTCTTGAACGTGTCCAATTTTCTTCAATATGGAAACAGGAATATTTGAATATTTTTATAGGAACAGTCTCTTAGGACTAGCTATTGTGCGTGCACCTCAAGGACGACTGCCAGTCTAAAGCCCGGAAAAAGATGAATTGACACAATTTTTTTTTGGTACCCAGTTGATAAAATGAAAATTCAGTTTAGTCGCTTTTATTCTGTAGATCTTACAGTATCTTAACAATTTTTTTCACTAGCTCTTGTAACAAAATAACGGCGCTGAAGTTGCATGAAGAGAATCACCTTTGTCAGAAATGATATTGAATTTTGCATCGTTAGAATGCAGCGATTTTTTTAAATTACTTTTCATTTCTCCATTTTTAGCATTATCCAAAGCCTTTTTTTGCAAATTAACATCGTAAATGTTCCACAAAAAGACGTAAAAATGTTTGAGTGATTTTCACAGGCTAAATCAGCCAAAAATAAATTGCACAATTGAAAGTAATGCATTTTCGTTGCATTTTAACATCATTGTCGGATAGTGTCCTGCGGCCGGCAACATAACATCGCCAATTCTTTACCGACTCGACATTATTTTAGAATCCCATAACAACATTGTACATCGAAGTCGCGTAGAGGCTTTGTGATATGTTAAGGGGCTATACCAGTGTGACACTTTCAAAAAATCGATTTCTTTTGCCTTTTTCGACAGTTTATACTTTCAAGAATATGAGATGAGATTTTCATACTTTCAAGTTTTATACTTTCGAGATTTTTATATTTTCAAGAATATGAAATGAGATTTTTCAAATTTGCTGACATTGTAACTCAAAGAGCAATTATCCGATTGACTTGAAATTTGAACTGAGTACTCTTGAATATATTTACTGTACAATGACGTAGGATATTTTTGATTGGATGAAAATTGACGATTTGGCTTTGAAAAAAACGACCATTTTATAGGCAAGAAAACAAACTTTTTTTCATAACTTCGCCATTTTGTTAGATTTTGATATTTTTCGAAAATCCTACGTCATTGTACAGGAAATACCTTCCAGTTTAACAATTTTTTTTCCTTTTTCGGTTTCAGCTACTCAATCGGCCGGAATCATGTCAGCAGTGGAGGAACTTTTTTTTAGCGCTTCCGAAAGTAGCGCATAAGTCGCTTGGATCTCAATATTTTTCTATGAAAAAATTATGTAATACAGGTCAAATATAGCCAAATATATTCTTAATTTTTCAAAACATTTAATTGAGTACTTTTCTTTCAAAAAATTGCCGAAAATCACCCAAATTTTCAGCGTTCACAATGGTATAGCCCCTTAATTTGTATTCCCAAAAATAGTAGATTTTGGCGATTTTTTTTACCCAAAACAATTCTTTTGTCTCAAAAATCGAAAAATATCGATTTTTGACAGTGGATTTTTCGATGATAACATTTTACATCAAAGTACTTAGAGGCTTTGTGATATGTTGAAATCTTTTTTACGAAAATTATTTTTTTTGGCGACTTTTTTTTACCAAAAACCATTTTTTCCCGCAAAAACCACTATTTTATCAAAAGTCGATATTTTTTTATTTTCCCACGTGCCTCGACGGCAAATCTTATCTAGAACTCAAATTACTTTGAATTTTTGTTCGCTGTAAAAGATGACGGTGACTGGTTCTATCCAGTTTCAGCGCCGCCATTATATTACAGAACCTTGTGACATAAATTGTAAAGATACTTCAAGGCCTGTCGTATAAAGTCCACTAAACCGAATTTTCTTTCTGTCAACTGGTTACCCATAAAAAATGGTCGAAATTCACCTCTATTTCCGGAATCTAGGCTGGCAGTCTTGCTCAACAACCTATTTCATGTCGTTTGCGGAAAATTTTTCGAAAACGCCCGAATGACAATTTCTCTAATGCAATTGCCCGAAAGAATTGTTTCCCGAATGACCAATTTCCCGGACACAGTTTATCGAACGAACAATTTCTCGTACACAATTTGCCGAATGAACAATTTCTCGAATACAATATCCCGAATGGACAAGTTTTTTCAGGGTGAACGATCAAATTATAAATAAATTGAATAACTTCAATTTTGAATAATTGATATTTGCATTAATATTTTTACGTTGGTCAATTGTAAGATTAATTTCGCGGTATCATTTTGCATTAACAATCTTGTGCTTCTTTCAGTTTGACCAACTGAAAGAAAAATGTATAAAACGTTAAATTATACTTTCGATTAGAAGAGTGTATATGTTAGTTAAGGTCTTAGGCCACTCTAGAGGCCAAAAAGGCGGCTTTTTGGGGATTTTTTTCAGAAAAACTACAAAACAAATGGAGATTACAAAAAAGGGTGTTTATCATACATATCAGCGACTGTATTTTAATTCATAATTTTTTTTAAGCGATTATTTTCAAAATGGCGGCTGTGCAGCGTTTATCTCAAAACTGCATTTTTTAAGTTGGCCGGAAACATAACTCAGACAATTTTCAACCGATTCACTTCAAATGTTGAATATATCTTGAAAAATACATTGTCCATGGAAGTACGTAGGATTTTTTTTTATATTGCATAGTTCATTTGTTATTAACAATTATCTGACGATTTTTTAGGCAATTTTTTGGTAAGTGAAAAATTTGCCTAAAGAATCGTCAGATAATTGTTAATAACAAATGAACTATGCAATATAAAAAAATCCTACGTACTTCCACAGACAATGTATTTTTCAAGATATATTCAACATTTTAAGTGAATCGGTTGAAAATTGTCTGTTATATTTCCGGCCAACTTAAAAAATGCAGTTTTGAGATAAACGCTGCACAGCCGCCATTTTGAAATTAAACGCTTCAAAAAAATTATTGTATACAGTCACTGATATGTATGATAAACACCCTTTTTTGTAATCTCGATTTATTTTGTAGTTTTTCTAAAAAAAAAATCCCCAAAAAGCCTATTTCTTAGACCTCTAGAGTGGCCTAACCCCTTAAGATAGTAATTTAATAATAACTGAATAATTAAGCTATTATAAAATTATCCAATTAAAATTTGGTCTGTTTGGGTTTGTTTGGGAAACGTTCATTCAGGATATTGTATTCGAGAAATTGTATTTGAAAAATTGTTTATTCACGGAATAAACAGTTCATGCACGGAATTGAAGTTTGCATAGTCTAAACGCAACAAAAATACGTTTTTCTTCATCGCCCACATTTGTTCGCCAACATTTTCGACTGCCTAAATGACTGCAACGTCTTTACGATTCTTGGTAATTATGCAGTATGAGAACTTTTCCGAAAAACGACGGGAACATTTTTTCTTCGCCGTCAACTTGTTTATTTCATTATATTGAGTGATATGCCGTCGGGAGCGGCAGACATTTCCCATTAATTCTACAAGTTATGGGGTTTTGAAGTTCGCGGAAAAACGTGATAAAATAAGGAATTTTTAAATATTTCGACGCCCATA
Source organism: Ophion slaviceki (assembly GCA_944452715.1). Lineage (NCBI taxonomy): Eukaryota > Metazoa > Arthropoda > Insecta > Hymenoptera > Ichneumonidae > Ophion > Ophion slaviceki. The sequence goes on along the minus strand of OX101783.1, from coordinate 10,963,917 downwards.
TTGGGGACTTTCTTTCGGTTTGTGTGGGTTTGTTTGGGTTTGTTTGTTTGGGTTAGCCCTTAGGAAACACGTAGCTGCTTAACGACAACAAACAAGAGGCGTCGAAATATTACCTGTTTCCGGAAACAGGACAGCTGTGGTTGCGAAATCAAAACATATACATCGTTACCTTCATAATACACGATCTATAACGAAACACGTCGCTGTTCAGCGAGGCGTCGAAATATTACATGTTTCTGGAAACTTCAAAACCCCATAACGTATGGAATTAACGGGAAATGACAGCCTCCCCCGACGAAATATCCACTTACTACAATGGAATAAACATCATGGCGAAAAAAAAAAAATGTTCTCGTCGTTTTTCGGAAAAGTCCTCATACTGCGTAATTACCCGATTCTTATTGGAAATAAACAGCATAAATTCGAAAGCAGACATTTTCGATACTGATAAAAATGAGAAAATCGGATAAATAAAAAGGAAGTAGCGTTGCGTTCAAACGATGCAAACCTCAGCATCCTTTTTACGCCGCCATAAGTTTCCCGTTCAAAAAGCCACTTGTACAAACGCGTGGATCGCCGCACGAAGCGACTGTCTCGCGTTCGTGTAATAACAGCCAAATGTCACGTTGTGCCCGCGCTGGTATTTCGCAACTCTCATCGCGCCCGCGCCCGCGCGGTATTGTACGCGTACGTACGAGGCCACGTGCGAGAGAGACAGAAGAAGCGAGGAATAGCGTACGGATAATTTGTCCGGGACATAAGGAAAAAAAGTCCGGCCATACTCAACCGCCTCCGTGGCGCAATTGGCTAGCGCGTTCGGCTGTTAACCGAAAGGTTGGTGGTTCGAGCCCACCCGGGGGCGATTTTTTTTTCCTCGCCTTTTTTTTTACCAGGCAAATATAATCGACAGATCTCGAAGAAGCCTCATTCATCATTGAAAGGATCTTTGGAGTGAACGATTAGCTCGAGAGAACAGCCGCAGCGATGGCGACGTCGAGGCACGAGAAGCCACGAGTGCAAACAAAGGGAAGACTTTAATCGAGCCACGAGGCTCCAAAGACGCAACCTTCCGTATCCGAGTCGAATGCGCTAGCGATATGCGTCGATCGGCAAGCGCGTTGACGATTGCTGACCTGATTGGTAAGAGCGAAGCAGGCTAGTACTCCGAGTGACCACCAGTCGACCGCGTGACCGTAAAACTCCCTCCCGAGTATTTCCGGGGCCATGTACTCCGGGGTACCGCACATCGTCGAGGTCCTCTGACTGGGTGCTAGCCATTTCGCAAGCCCGAAATCAATGAGAATCGCGTGGCCCTCGTCATCGAGAAGCACATTTGTCGCCTTTACGTCCCTGTGCACGATCCCGGCATTGTGAAGAAAATCTTGCCGCGCGGGAACAAATTGACGATCAATGGAGGCTGCGCGAGGGCTCTTCGTCGATCGCGGCCACGGTCTTACATACAGGTCTTGGAACGAAGGCGAATTTCAGTAGTGGGGCCAGGCACGATTGGCGTCCAAGGCGCTGCTGTCGACGGGTGGACTTCGCCTGGCCCGTTCATGATTGTTAAACATAACCTAACGTAACCAAAACTTTGTGATCTAAAACGTGTTCGTGTGTCGCTGTGAAAGGAAAGTACTTGGTGATCATTTTTTTGTAATTCGTCGCGTTCGTGTTCAGCCCGAAAGTTTAGCTGATGGAGCCTAGATACCAGGAGGTTCAGCGGCAATGCAAAGGCGCTGAAAAAAGCGTCCCAGAAAATGTGTCGAAGTGATGGCGCTGGGGTGCAGCGGCACCTGCATGTATAGTAATATATTGGTCAACGAGGTGAAAGTGATCGGATGAGTTTCTAACCTCACGACAGACCGATCGTCACATCAAACGTCGAAATATCCGCCGATTCATAATTTCCTCATGATGGTTCGGGGAAAAAACGCAAAAGCGAGAAAAGATCTCAAACTCAAAATGGCAGCGATACAGCCCATCTAGAAAAACGTGTTTTTTTTACAAATAACTTCACGGGAGAACGGCTTTCTCGTAAAATATAAGACCTGAAACAAAAACCAAAAAAATGATAATTTATATATTATTAGCTATGAGACTACCTAGAAATTTGCTTTCAAATTTTGAAAAAATAGCGAACTTTGAAGGAAATAAATCGATTTTTTGCCATAAAAGCAGTAAATTGTATATAAAAAAAAGTTTACATTTAATCAAAAAACGGCTACGTACTTCCATAGAGAATGTAATTGTGAAGCTGCTATCAACATTTCAAATCGATGCATGCAAAGGTGGTCGAGTATTCCGTCTTCCGAGATTGAAAAATGTGGTTTCGAGAAAAACGCGTTTAAAGTTGTACGAGCAACTCGGCGCGCGCTCCGAGGCGCTGCGGCCAAATCGATAATTGAACCTTTAAATTGAAAAAATCGCTACAGGACCAATTGCATGTTGTTTTTATGACACCAAAGTATTTTCAGGCAAGAAAACGTCTATCCAAAATCCTAGAGTGGTGTTATCCCTTCACACGAATGAGGGTTAGGTACATCATCTGTGAGCTGTCTTAGATCGCACCCATGTTTAGCGTATATTTATATACATATAGGTGCCGGAGCACCCCAGCGCCATCATTTCTCGTTCTCGTTTTGGGGACGAGTTGAGAGGCCTCGCTGAACCTCCTGGTATCTAGCCTCCATGGTTCAGCTTACGAGGCTGCTATATTCCTTCTCTGTCGCACACGACACCCCGACGTTATGAGCGAACCTTGCGGCGTAAATCGGAACTTACGCACTTTCGACACAAAACGGGCATACTCCCACCATCGTCGTTTCAAGACCTGTATTTAAAGTATTCCTTTCGCGGACGGCCGCATTTTGTCGTATAAACAGGGCCCGTCTGAATCATTGATAAATTACAGTAGCGCTTTATAAAAATAAGTCACAATTAATTATTATACCCAACGATAAACTGGAATGAAAAATTTCGCGCAAATTTAGTAGATTGAGACATTTTTACATTTTCTCTGAAAAGTCGCGGCTACGAAAATTCTTCCGGTAATCACATTTTTCTAAGTTTTATCATGAATATTTTCTTTAAACATCCTGTTTTGATTGTCGTTACGGAATCTTTGAATTTTTTGACCCATGTGGGCAGTTTATGTCAGGCATCTAGAGTTATTTAGTGTATAAATGATTAAACATACGCTACCGGTCAAAAGTTTTCGGACACTTCAGATAAATGAAAAATTTTCGACCACTAGATAATTGCCAAATAATGTTAGAATAATATAATTAATTGCAAAATAATGTTAGAATAATATAATTAATTTCGTGTACTATTTTACATAGATAGTAGTAGATAACTTCGTTTACTTCATGTACATCCTTGCGGGCTTTTTACATTTCCTCCTTTTTTTCTTTCTTTCTTCCTTTACAGAGGTTCTTATTATTGAACATCCAAATACATTAATCCTATTATCGTTGCGCTTCTTGCGTTTGTACAACTTTCTTCCCCGCTTTCTTGCCTTCCTTCGCTTTCCTTGTCTCTGCCCCCTGACCCCTTTTTCCTCGCCGCATTCTCAATTTGCCTCGCAACTTCACACATCTCTTCTACTAAATCCTTTCCCTCTAGTGCCTTCCTCCACCCTCCATTTGGTTCCCTTCTTTGCTACTTTTCCCACTCTTCAAATTTTCTATGGACCTGCTCATCCATCATTTTCTTGGCTTACGAAGATACTATGTAGCTCTATATAATAAATTATATTAATATAATATTGCAATTACCCAAAGTGATCGAAAGTTTTGCATCTGAAGTGTCGGAAAACTTTTGGCCGGTGTGTCATCTCTATAGAGCGCCGGATAAATGAGACGATTTTTAGAGTCGTACTTTTTCGTCAAAAGTTCGGTAACCTGGCTTGAAATTTTACCGGTATACTGGGATGTATTTTGACTTCATTACAGACGAAAATCAGTTAATTGTTAAATATTCAGGTTCGTGAAAGGAATACCTTAAGACCGTGACGGCGGCCTCGTTCCTACCCACCTAAAGCTAAGCCGATCTCTCCGACGTATACTCGCACTACCGACTCCGGCAAACAACCGTAATCCTCGATCAGCGAGTACAATTCCCCTCCGCTGTAATAATCCATCGCTAGATCGGAAACGACGCGCCATTTCGTGGAAAAAAAAACATTAAGAGGGATTAGAAAAAGGTGAAAAAAGCGAAAATACAAGGGTGACCGGTACTCACTGATGTAGAGGGTCTTTCGGCCTTGCCAATACTCCAGAATGTCAGCCACGAAGGGATGATGTCCGACTATCCTCTGAACGGAAACTTCGCGCTTTACCTGCTCCACAGCGTCTTCCTCTATTATCTTAGCCTTACCGATCATCTTCAAGGCGTAAACCTTGGCGTCGGCGCCTCTCCGGACTTTGTAAACGCGACCGTAAGCTCCGGTCGCCACGAGCTCCAGAATCTTGTAGTTGGCCCGTGCGAGGTCCTCGCGCGGCCGGAACTCCGGCAGAAAGATGGCCTCTGCTCGGCCCACCGGCCACACCGCCTTGGACGAGCCTAGAGGATCGTCCAGCGTTCCGATACTCCGACTGACGCGAAATCAATGTTTCACGCTTAATAATCGCGCCTGTCGAGTCTGACGCCTTGACTCACCTTGTGCGAGAGACGTAGGAGCGCGGCCTGTAGCAATCGTCCGTCCGGCGGGATTCTCTTCCTCCCGACGAACAACTACCCCCGATCATATCGCTAAGACTGTACTACGGCAATTGCAAATGAAGGAAAAGCTTATCGCGGTGACGTTGCGTACTCGCTAATTTTTATTCGTGCTTTATTTACCTCGCTGGCATATTTTCGGCGGGAGCGGTGATACGTTTTGTTGCTAGAATTGCCCATTTGGGATCGCTGTTTAACCTTGCTGGTTATTGCGTTTCTCGATTTTTGCCGATGGAGACTCTCTCGCCTATACGAGCGCATCGATTTTCGACATGTTTGGGGGTGCGAATGAAAATATTGGACATGCGGTATAAACGGTGATAAACGATAAGTTTGTCAAGTGGAAGAGTTTTGTTTTGTATACAAAGCTGGAGCAACCTGTAGGCGATAAAGCTGAAAACAGGCGACGTTGAGAGTGGCGACGTTGAGTCGGCTGAGCAGAGATTAATGGGGAGATGCACAACGCGGCCCTTTTCGGCGTGCTTCGTAAATGGCGCTAAATCGCTGCGGCGAGTTCGGGAGTATGATTTCGTGATCATCGCCTCTGTCGAGGTTGCAGATTCCCTTGTAGCCGCGCGAGTCCGTGATCACCGCTGAAGTTGGTATCGCAGCAGCGTGAACACGAATGGGTAGCTCGGTGGGGGAAAAGTCTCTGCCCCTCGCTCGCTCGACAGGCGAACGGAGCGAGGTTTTCCGTCCGATCGAGCTCGACATATATGTGTGGCCGTACTGCGGATTGGAATATGCATTAAATGAATTTCAAAGTGAAAAACATGTATCGAGATCATTGTTTTCTCTCGGTTGCCCGTTTATGCCGAAAATGCGGGTTAAAAAAATTAACGACGAACCGCGTTGAAAAATAAAACGCCGAAACGACCGTGAAAGGTTCAAAAAGAAATCTTGAGCCTTTGCCGCGATCGTTTCGGCATTTTTTTTCCAACAGTAAACATTATGGAAAACCGTGTATCATAAATGTTTCTTTATCTGCAATGAGCGTCGTGGCTGAGTTGTAGCGTGACGGATTACGATGCTGAACGTCCGGGTTCAATCCTCGGTGGATAAACTTTTTTCTCTTCATTTTATATTCAGAAAATTTCGAACTTACTCTCGCTTTAGCTATTCTCGCCTGTTCAGGCATTATTTATGATATTTAATTCGTATATGCTTGATAAAAAAAAAACAAGACATTGCTACCGGGGATCGAACCCGCGTCGTCTACACTCAGAGCCCGCACGCTCATATCTCAACCGCGAGACTCTTGTGACTGCAAACCTGCCTTACGTATACAGTAGAATCTCGATTATCCGAACCAATTGGGACCGAGACTAGTTCGGACAATCAAAAGTTCGGATAATCGAAACGTGGGTTTTTTGGGACGAGATCATCAACAACACGTTTTTACATTAAAAAAAATACATAAATATATATTAAAATTTGACATACATATTAACCTTGATATATATATATATATATACACGGTGGCCGGAACATTGACGTCTAAAAATAAAATGTAGGTCCCTTGTATCGTGGGGTATCCGAATAACCCCCATGTATGTCGCGCGACTTTTCATAGTTTTCGAGTTATGAATTTTTTACTGCATTTTTGAGAATTTTCGACCTGACCAATTGAAAAAAAATCTTTAAAAAAAGTAGAAGACTATCGAGATTTTTTTTGCAACTGAATCTTTATGAGTAGTACTTTTATGCATAAAATAATCAGCTTCGTAACTGTGATGAAAGTTATGAAAATGTTGGTCTAAAGTGAAAAATTTACGTTCGGTAAATTATGACTTAAATTTTCAACTTTAAATTAAACATCTAAACAGGTGACTTCATGGTTCCTAATTAGGCCCTAAGAATGCGCCAGACTGTCAGCTTTCATAACCATTAAAAAGAGTAGTACTTGATAGGGCTACTTTGGCTACAATTGGACCTTCAATGACAGCGAGGTGGAAAATTCTTATAATTACCCATCTGATTAAAAAAAAAATTTGCCCATTTTATCATTCCTAAGGCTATTTAGTTTGTTAACTAACCAAAAATGACTGCAGGGAAAGCTAAGATTGAAACATTTGGAGGTTTATTTTTTTTAGTTTAATTTAAGTTTAATGAATTTTGCGCGATCCGTTCTCATGGATCAGGTAAAAGCTCGTTTACGCGATCCGTTCTCGTTACAAGAACGGATGGCGCAAAATTCATTAAACTTGAATCGAACTAAAAAAAAATAAACCTCTAAATGTTTAAATCTTAGCTTTCCTGCAGTCATTTTTGGTTAGGTAACAAACTAAATATCCTTGGGAATGATAAAATGGGCATTTTTTTTAATCAGATGGCTAATTTTAAGAATTTTCCACCTCGCTGTCTTTGAAGGTCAATTGTAGCCAAAGTACCCCTATTAAGTACTGCTTTTTTTTAAAATGATTATGAAAGCTGAGAGTCTGGCGCATTCTTGAGGCCTAATTAGGAACCATGAAGTCACCTGTTTAGATGTTTAATTTAAAGTTGAAAATTGAAGTCATAATTTACCGAACATAAGTTTTTCACTTTACACCAACATTTTAATAACTTTCATCACAGTTACGAAGCTGATTATTTTATGCATAAAAGTACTACTCATGAAGATTCAGTTGCAAAAAAAATCTCGACAGTCTTCTACTTTTTTTTAGATTTTTTTTAATTGGTCAGGTCGAAAATTCGTAACTCCAAAACTATGAAAAGTCGCGGGATATACATGGGGGTTATTCGGATACCCCAGGATACAAGGGACCTAAATTTTATTTTTGGACGTCAATGTTCCGCCCACCCTGTATATTTATATATGTGTGTGTGTGTGTGTGTGTGTGTGTTTTAAGCACCTGAAAAAAGTCGAGTGCCTTTTAAAATATTTTGTTTAAAATAAAATCGTCCAATTTTAATTGACGAACGGCTGCAACGCGTTTTTGAGCGTCTAAGTCTCGCAGCTTTTTGAGAAGGAGAAGTTGCGTTGGGTTGCTTATTGTTGCTCACGGTGGTGGCAGCGAGCAACCATGTATCTTTCGCGCCAACGTTCGGATAATTGACCTTCCGGATAAACTAAGTCATCGTTCGGATAATTGAGGGTTCGGATAATTGAGGGTTCGGATGATCGAGGTTCGGATAATCGAGGTTCTACTGTACACACTTATCCAACCTTAAAAAAAATCGCTGCAGGACCAACTGCATATTGTTTTTATGACCCCAAAGTATTTTTGAAGCCAAAAGAAAACGATTTTTCCAAATTCCTAGAATGGTGTTATCCCTTAAAGAAAAGAAATTGATTTTTTGATCATTGTAAATGTATATCCCCTCTTAAAGACTTTAAAAGAATCTCGTACGTGTTAGCGAAAATCGGCAGAAAATTAGGAAGCAACTCGTCCACTTCTTTGATGTTCGCTATTTCGGTGTTCGCTATTATGGACCATCGCTCGTTTGCCTATCTGAGATCAAAACTTTCGAAGTTTGTATCCTCGATATCTGGCTTTTTGCTATAGATGGTATTACCAATATTAGATACTCACGTCTTTCTATTTCGGAGATGTGAATGTTCAAGATTGTTTAAATCTGTGTTTGTATGACTCAAACTCCAAACAAACCCAAACAAACTCAATAGGAAAAAGAAAAAGTTCCGGAAAAAAAATAATATCAAGTTTTTTTTACGAAAATCTCATTTTTTTCATCTTTAAATTTTCTCCGAATATCTCCGCAGCCGTTCACTCGGGTCATAGGAAAAGGAGAAATTTCCAGGAAAAAAATAAGAAATCAGAAAGCCAGGAACGCTACCAACGGGACCATCTCATCGCTTGTAGAATATACGCGGTACTTACAATTCGCGGCCGGATGGATGATTGGCTTGTTTTTGGGGATAATGCTTTATCGCTTGATGAAAGTATGAGAATTAATATAATAATACGAATATAAATATATTTCCGCTTACTTTTATGAATTATAATTTATTTGGCATAAGGATGGGTGTGAGTAAAGCGTAAACAATTTTATATAAGATAAATAAGTTGTAATTTAGATATATTATTATGTTTAAATTAACGTATAAACTAAAAAAATAAGCGACCTGAGTGCGCAATACATTTTTTTGTATACATTAATAACGCAGAGAATCAAGAACTAACTTAGCATTGAAATCATCTAAAAGCGTGCCGTCGGGTGACGTCACGCGCGAGTCGTGCTCAGATTGCTTTTTCCCTCGAAGCCTTCGTTTCGGCTTGGCCGCACATGAACGTGCTGCTCAGCGTCCATGCATTGGTGTAGCAGCCGAAGGCGCGGTCGGGACGCTTCGGCTTGCTCGGCTCTTTCCGAAGATGTCCGAGCATCGCTCGCTCACGGACACACGCTACTACGATGGTGTGATGGGCGCGTAAGAAACTAGAGAGGGGGTAACTTTTACGCGCGATCTGGCTGCACTGCGTCCGAGCTCTGTGTACGGACGGCGCGGCTTCGATGCCCGTAGCAACATTTTTTTTTTGTTATACATATATGAATTAAATATAAAAAATAATGCCTAGACAGGCGAGAATAGATAAAGCGAGAGTAAGGTAGAAATTTTCTGAATATAAAATGAAGAAAAAAAAGTTCATTCACCGAGGATTGAACCCGGACCTTCAGCATCGTAATTCGTCACGCTACAACTCAGCCATGACGCTCATTGCAGATAAAGAAACATTTATGATACACCCTTTTCCATAATGTTTACTGTTGAAAAAAAATGCCGAAACGATCGCGGCAAAGGCTCAAGATTTCTTTTTGAACCTTTCACGGTCGTTTCGGCGTTTTATTTGTCAACGCGGTTCGTCGTTAATTTTTTTAACCCGCATTTTTGGCATAAACGGGCAACCGAGAGAAAACAATGATCTCGATACATGTTTTTCACTTTGAAATTCATTTAATGCATATTCCAATCCGTAGTACGGCCACACATATATGTCGAGCTCGATCGGACGGAAAACCTCGCTCCGTTCGCCTGTCGAGCGAGCGAGGGGCAGAGACTTTTCCCCCACCGAGCTACCCATTCGTGTTCACGCTGCTGCGATACCAACTTCAGCGGTGATCACGGACTCGCGCGGCTACAAGGGAATCTGCAACCTCGACAGAGGCGATGATCACGAAATCATACTCCCGAACTCGCCGCCGCGATTTAGCGCCATTTACGAAGCACGCCGAAAAGGGCCGCGTTGTGCATCTCCCCATTAATCTCTGGGCTGAGCACGTGGGCGATTGGAGGGTAGCGCCTCTCGCGGTGAAATTCGGCCGAATTGAGCACGAGGTCCGTAGGGACTTCGCGATCACCGAAAGCGTTCACGCCTCTCGCGGCCTAAGGCAGAAGCTCTACCAGTTTGGTAAACTTTGATAACTACTTAAGGGGTTAGGCCACTCTAGAATTTTCGAAAAATCGATTTTTCTTTCATCAAGCAGAAAAGAAATGCAAGAGCAGGACGATAATCTGGAAGGCCAATTGTATGATGCAGGCATCGCAGATTATTATTAGTATTGCAAAATTATTCATAATTTTCTACTACTCAAAACTTCAAACGCGTTTATCTCAAAACTGCATTTTTTAAATTGGCCGGAAACATAACTCAGACAATTTTCAACCGATTCACTTGAAACGGTGAATATGTCTTGAAAAATACATTGTCTATGGAAGTACGTAGGATTTTTTTTAGCATAGTTCATTTGTTATTAACAATTATCTGACGATTTTTTAGGCAAATTTTTCACTTTCCATTTTAGAAGTGCGCCATTTGGCCAAAAATCAATATATCGGAAAAATCCTACGTACTTCTGTAGCAATTATTATATATGATCGAAAAAAAAATCATTGTCTCATTATAATTAAAAAATTACAGGAGCTTTTTGTCCGGCTGTGGACCCTGGAAAAACGGAGACGTCATCGCAAAAACGCTGCACAGCCGTCATTTTGAAATTAATCGCTTCAAAAAAAATTTTGTATACAGTCACTGATATGTATGATAAACACCCTTTTTTGTAATCTCAATTTATTTTGTAGTTTTTCTGAAAAAAAATCCCCAAAAAGCCTATTTTTCGGCCTCTAGAGTGGCCTAAGGCCTTAAAGTATTCCTTTCACGAACCAGAATATTTAACAATTAACGGATTTTCGTTTATAATCAAGTAAATATACATCCCAGTATACTGGTGAAATTTCAAGCAAGTAACCGAAATTTTAACGAAAAGTTACGACTTTGAAAATTGTCATTTATACGGCGCTTTATGGAGATGACGCGCTGGCCACATTTCTATCTAATAATTTATACACTGAATGACTCTAGATGCCTGATATAGACTGTATACGCGTGTCATAAATGCTAAAGATTCCGTAACGACAATAAAACAGGTGGGTACCGGATGTTTAGAGAAAATATTAATGATGAAACTTGAAAACATTTGATTAGCAGAAGAATTTTCGTAGCCGCGACTTTTCAGAAAAAATGTCGCAATCTACTGAATTTTTTATTCCAGCTCATCGTTGGGTATAATAATTGTCAATGACTTATTTATATATTAAGCGCCGTTGTAATTTACCAATGATTCAGAAGGCCTATCCGTAGGCCCCCAAAAAATATGGCCCTCCGTGAAAGAAATACCTTAATTAAGCCACGGTCTTACCTACAGGCCTTGGAGCTTGATCGAATTTCAATGGTGGGGGTGACACGCGTATTTAAGCGGTCTTTGGTGTCGCTAGTATCGAGGGATGTTGTTTTGATAGTGAGAACATAACCTGCGTATTCAGTGATTCCGCGTGTATGGTTACCACATAGTGTGGTCAGTCGAGTGCAATAAAATTGTTAGAGACTTACAATTTTACTTTTCCATGTAAAGAACATGGCTCGGATATTTTATCATATGCGATTGTTTATTATATTATGCATGCGCATGAGGCAAAATGCACTGCAGGAAAATATGCTCGTCTAAATTGACAAACCAATGAAATGTTGGTTATTTCGCTACATAGTACGTTTTGTCCAATTATATTGTACCTGCACAACAGCAATTAATAAATATCCCTCGTTCCGCCATCATAGTGAATTTTAAGACAGGTAATTGTTTTTATAGGATTTATTCACGCGAAATTATTTTTGCATGAAAAATATGCATAAGGTGTTATATCTATATTTATTGTTAGCCAAAATAGCAGTCCATGTATACGTGTACATAGAAATACTTACAAGCAGTAACCTCAATTATGCCTGCCATTCACGACTTATTAAAATTTACATTCTTTTTCTGCAGCTATGTATGCATGAAGGTAATCCTATCGGCAGGCTTCAATCCATAGGATTTTCATTTCTTTTTTTGAGCTCACTAAATATATTAATAATCGTCTCGGTATAATTTCAGGGTCGGTTATAGACCTCATTACAGAGAAAAAAATATTAAAATTACGTATTTTTGTGAAAGAATTCCGAAACGACATACAAAAACCGAATTGTAGTAATCCAATGCTTGTAGTAATCCAATGCTCTCAGAGAAAAATTACGCTTATTGACCTGATTTTTATGTAATATCGAGTTTAATTTGAACTTCCGGTATTGGATTTATTACCTCTTGCTACGATAAAGAGACGTGATTTCAAGACAACAGCGGACTGTAGTCCTAACCTCATCTCACTCATTCGAACTTCCACACATATTTCATTTTTAACCGACATATTTCGCCGACACAAATTTTCCACGCTTTTTACCAATCGTGGCCCGAATACAATGCTTTATATTTCCCGCACCTGACATTGTTTGGACAGATCGACGTTGAAAACCATGGAGGTTAAACTCGCCTGGTTGAGTAAAAAGGGACGGAGATAGAACCAATGTCGCCAAATATCAAACCTAGAAATACTGCACGAATCGTTGGAAGAACTATTTTTAATTTTTGAGTTGTTGCAAATTATTATTTTTTGCATATGTTAAAAATGTAAATTGTACAAGTCTCAAGTATGATCAGTGGTATGGCTAGTGTGAAGCGATAGGATTACCCTAGGAAAAAAAACCAGTGCACGGCAATTGAATCGATAACAAGCTTTTCAACCAGGTGTTACGTCCCGGAGCGACATTTAAGTGGGAGTCGCGAGGTTGCCGAGTTAGAGCGCGAAGCTTGAATTGATTTAGGTTGCGCAGTCAGTCTTTGTTTGGCTTCCGCGTGCGTTCTGAACACAATTTACGGGGCCAGTCCACTTTGAAAATTTCAAAAAATCGGAAGCAAGCAAGACTTGAAGAAGTCGACGATGATGAGCAATCAGAAGGGATTTTGTACGGTGCAGGAATTGCCGATTGAGTTTAGGTAAGAGTTTTTCATAGTATAAACTTCAAACGCGTTTTTCTCGAAACAACGTTTTCAAAATCTAGCTCCATCGTATCTCTAAAACTAATGAACCGATTCTCTCGAAATTTGAACCACGTATTGTAAACACGATTCGCAACAAGATGACCCTCGATGGTTTTAAAATTTTGATTTTTACTGTTTTTTGCGAAAAACTGCGAAAAAAACGCGTTTTTAAAACGTTTTTCGTTTTTCATCTGCCACTTTTTTATTTTTTGATGAAACTTTATATCTGAGGGTCATTTTGTAGCTGGTGTCATACTGAATCTAATGGACTTTGATTTTTTTGTTTCAGACAAGCCGTTGCCGAGTTGTGATGGAGCTACCTCGCCCACCTATTTTTGAGGCGTTACCTTAAACTATAGTTTTTGTACTTAAAAATGAATAAAAATGAATTAAATTTTTTTAAATGTATTTCAAGACTTTATTTGTCAAGCCAAACAACTTTTATATTCACATCTTTTATAAAATCCTCAAAAAAAATCGGGAAAATAGCCTTTTTTCGTGGCTCCAAAGTGGACTGGCCCCTTAATTAACACTTTATCTTTGGATGAATTTGAGGTCCGTGATTCTGGTTTGATAGTTGATTTCGCCCAATGGATTATTAATCGATCAAATGAATATTGGGACGCGTAGATTTGGTCTCAATTTACGTGATTCACTTTGTTAAGCTTTAAGGTAGTACCTCCACAGAAGAGTTGAATTAAGAAATGGTTGAAATTTGACAAATATGTTATTCAATACATTATCCAAACATCTGTGCAATTTGAATAAGTTTGACCACCCCAAACCTGAGATATTTACACTTAAAGTTGGCTTGGTTTACACGCAACAAATGCGTTATGATAGGCAAACAGAGCATCATTAATTCTACCGTCAAAACTAAAATTAAGAAATTGATAAAAAACGAGGATAAGCTAGAGTAAGATATCACGAATAATGTGAAAAAAAATGAGAATGATTCACCATCTACTTTCCAAGATATAACCATGAAAAGCCCTCACAATTTTCGTGCAAAGCCTGGCAAAGCCTGGAAAAAAAAACAATTGGGGCAAAGCCTGGACAGTCCCGGCAAAAAGTTTACTGGCAATGGTAGATCAAAAACACAATATAAAATATATTTTATGGCAATAAATGATATCCATCGTATTATCTACTAGTACCGAGTCAATATTGCGTAGTTTTTAATTTGATTTATTACTAATTAAACCAATTATCAATCTTTGAACATGAACATGATATGTAAACTTTTGGTTGAGATTTTCGCAGAGGAACTACCTTAAGTCTCATAAACTTGTAGAACGGTACAAATATAAATACGCATACAGTTGTTTAAGTATCGTTGGACGGCAACGTAGGCCGGTTATTTAATTTGATGAGCCGACTATACAATTCCGAGATCAGTAACAGAGTGACGCTCCTCCGTGTAACAAAAAACGGAGTGAGTTTCGTTTGTGAGGGGAAGAAGCTTTCGGGGGAATACATTTTTCATGATGCGTTTTTCAGGGATTGGGTAATCGGTCGTTAGGATTGGATAAACTCACATGATTGGCTGGCGTGGTGGGGGAGAATAGTTCTAGATTCGTTATTGGTTGCGGCTATGATCAACGCAGTCGCTGTTCTAATTCCAAGAATTGGCTTTAGCGCACGTGTTGTCGTAAATCTTGCTAAGGGCCAGTTTTACGACCGCGCGGAGTCTCGGGTGAGTTTCTCTTGGAGGTCTGTTTTAGATCTTAGGATAAGGGATTATCTTCGCTTGGGTCATACGTTTTTCTATTCGAGTGGTCCGTGAGTGGAGTTTCTCTTTCCGAACTGCAAGTGTGCTCGCTCGTAAACTTTATTTACCGTTGACTATATTTACGCGTGGGAACGTACGAGCGACGCTTGCCTTTTGGGTGTTATGGAGTATTTCGACTGTCGCATTCATATGTTTTACAAAATATAGGTTTTTGTCGATAAATGAGAGTGCCGCTATCGTGCATGTTTGTGTTGGTAGTTTCGTGGAAAGGCAATTTAAAAAAAAGAAGGCTGGGACGTAACACAGGCGTCAACTCATTCAGCTAGAATGTATTTTATAGACGAAAGAACAAGATTAGCTTATCCCTATTAAACTCGCTTGGGTTTCAATGGTACTGTTGATGGAATATTCACGAATTAATTAGATTTTGATTTATACTCGTCAGTTTATGAGTTTGTGTATTTCTATTTGCATAGGAATATCATTCGTTTTTTAAGAACTTGTGGGACATTTAGATTCTCAGGGTAGCTTTGCTAGTTTAGTAAACATTGATGACAATGGACAAAATCTTAGAAACGAAAAATGACTCGAGATTCTGCTGTGTTGCAGGGTGCAGGACGGATACTAAAAGTGAATTGTCGTTGCATAAGCCATCTAAAGATAAAGTTTTTTTTTTAAGTGGCTGTTGCCTCTGGAAACGAATCTCTTTAGGCCATCAAGGCAAGTTTCTAGTCACTTCATAAGATTTTTTTCCTTCCAAATTTGTATCGATCAATAATAAATCGAGCAATACTAAAAGTTATTGCTATTATATAGAAAGTATAAGCATAATTTCAGACGTCCCTTGTAAAAAGTAATCCTCTGAAATAGCGTACTGTGCAAATGTTTGTTCTCGTCCCAATCTATCATTATCTATGCCAGTGTCGTAATCGTTCTCACCGTTATGAGCGTGTGAGAGCGATTATGACGAGAGGGATACCCACATGGAAATAAAACATATAAAAAATATATCGAAAGATATATAAAACATGTATTAAATAGAATTGGTTCCAAAAATTGGATATGTTAATAATATTTTTGTGGGTATGAGTAAAACCTATGCGATCTATAAATATAAATACATTTAAGGCGTTACCCCCACTTGTAGCGCAAAAAAGGCCTTTTTCATGAATTTTTTTAAAGAAAACTACAAAACTTTTTTATTCGATCAATATACCATCTTAAAGAACACGTCTTGAAAAACTTTCAGTAATTTTTTTATTGAAGAATATTACATTGTTTAGTGGCAAATGGCCGTCAATGAAATAATGTTTTTATATACACGGTTTGCGGTGACCAACATTGCGGCGAAGTGGATCACCTGAAAAAAAAAGCGGATGGATTTAGTCAAATATAAGTATAAACTAGTCTTTAATCGAAGGATTTTAAAAAATATTCATTTTTCACAAAATGGCGGACAGTCAAAGTTAATGGTTCGATTTTAACGAAAAAAACGGCCGTTTGTTGGCTATAAAACGGCCATTTTTTTAATAAAAAAAAATCGAACGATTAAAGACTACATTTTTATGTATTAAATAAGCCTGCAAAATTTCAAGAAGATCGGTTCATTAGTGTTCGAGTAATCTTGGTCACCGACTTCAGAAATGCCATTTTGAGAAAAACGCGTTTCAAGTTTCACTTTCAGTTTACACGAAGAAAATATTTTTTTTGTAAACTTACATAGAGTCATCTATTCCCGGCCCATACAGAAGTATGGGCCCGGATACTTATACTTCAAAAAAATGCAATAAAAAAAAGTCGATTTTTTCCAAAATCGCAAGTGGGGGTAACCCCTTAAGATATATCTTAAATATATCAGACATACAAACTGAATGTACGTTTTACATATTTTGAATATGGAATCCGAATATATTTAAGGTGTGTTCAGCTTGTCAGTGGACAACGTCACAGCTCATCAGTCAGAGGTCCCGGGATCGAAACCACCCTACGGCGTCTAAGCGTTTGTCTGATATCATTTAAATTTGAACCATTAATATATTTGCAGCGCAAATTCCATAATCGTAATCAATGAACAAAGAATATCGTAAAAGAGTGCAATGATGTAAATAACTTGCAAAAAAAAAGTTCAAAGACATGTACAGTACATTTCAAGTATAGTTTCAATATATTTTAATAATATTTTTAATGCATTATGAACATATTTTAAACTGAGTAGGAATATATTTCGTATTTATTTTAGATATAGTTTAAATACATTTGAAGTATATTTCAAATATAATTCGAATACATTTAAAATATATTTGTAGTATATTTTGAAGGTGTTTGAGCACATTGTAAGTATATTTTCAGTATAGTTTGAATATATGTAGTCGCACATCCAACATACATTTTTTATGCATTCTGAAGAACTATTTTGGCCCAAAAATTTGATATCGTGAATTTTTAATGTTTTTCCCGTATATATTGCGTATATCTAATATATATCTAAGATGTATAATATATATCTGAAATACACTTCACATCTATATTTTAATATATCGAAAAGTATATTGTTACATATATTTCATTTCCGTGCGGGTATAACTGTGTGAGCGTAATCGCTCGCAGTTATATCCCGGTCTCGCTCGTTGAACGACAGAACCGAAACATTTCCGACGTCGCAGCCGTTCGTCAGTTGAGCGTCTTTTATTTCGGGGTTTCGGCCTAAACGTTGATTGTTTCGTAACATACGGAACGAGCACGCAGGTAACTATTAATTTTATTCAAAATGAGAATTCAGCTAGTGTTAACATTTTCTATATAATTATAGTCATTCGTCATACTCCCAAGGCACGCTAGGCAAGAGAATTTCTCTTTTACCTGAAGCCTACAAAAAATGGTCAATAAGTCCACGCTCGGATTTCCTCGACGACTCGCTCGCTCGGTGGACCACGTGCACGGTGGACCACTTGCGAACATTTGGTTCGCAAATGTTACTTTTTATATTTTGAAGCCTATACGTGACTACCTTTAAGCAGCGCCTATCGGCCCACCAATGTACCCCTAATAAAGGGATTTACCAAGTGTCCACGCGATGCTTGAGTCGAGGGCCAATGTCCATGTGTCACTTCGATGGGCAAATATGTAAGACTGTAAAATCCGTTTTGGTCACAATATCGGAAAAAAATTAGAAAGTTCATCACCATCACCACCGCCGATGGATATCAATATTTTGGATGGATTTTTCATGCTACATCTCGTGAAAGATGTGCCGAAAACATTGGGACCTTTATCGAAAAAATTCTTTAAATTGGTCACGAAGTCGAATGCTCTGAGAATTGAAATAGTTTTCGATCAATATTTCACGCCATCAATCAAAGATCATGCGTGTTCATTAAGAGACGGATTTCAATGCAGTAATTACAAGATCACTAGGGCTGATCAAGCCGGAAATTTTCGAAATTTTGGAAAATTTCGTTTGTCGAATGTATGGAATAAAACATATCGATTATGTCGAGGAAGGTAGATTACATATTTTTTTAATCAATTACAAACCATCGGAAGGAGAAAAATTCAAAAATAAAATGATGAACTGTGTCCAACTTGCCTCCCTGCCAGGTTGAGCTGCATCAGCAACGATTGCGCAGCGGATACATCGCGAGCATCGGGAATAATGCTCATCTGGAAATTCCGTCAGATTTAAAAGCTGAAGGAAATGGGTGGATGGAGGAAGAATCAGCATACAAATATATCGGGTTTGAATGTGACCAATTACCAGAATTCACATCAGATGGCATAGATCAACCAGATAAAAGCAATTGCGACAGATCTGATCATCCAAATTCAATTTATACATTTCAAATATCCTTTTTCAGCAGGCTATCATAACTGTGAGAGCGATTATGACAGTGACAAGTTTTCGAATACCTGCTCTACTTTTAGGAGCACCACGATTTTCCGATTTCAGGGTTTACATGCACCCACAGGTGTCAAAATTAGGATGAACTTGAGGGGCTATACCAGTGTGACACTTTCGAAAAATCGATTTTTTTGTTGCCTTTTTCGTCAGTTTATACTTTCAAGAATATCCTGTAAAAATTTCAAGGCCGTATCTCTAATCATTTTATCTTGCAAAAATCGATAGTTAAGACGGAATGACACCTCATCGCGGTCGGTATGGTAGAACAATTATAGATTCCCAAAAATCTCTGAAACGGCTCTTCAGATCCCGTCGAAACTTTGCCAAACGACGTCAAATAGATAGACGAATAGCTTCCAGCCCCTCAAATTTTCTGAATTTGAGAAAAAAAATGTAGATTGGCTTATCATAAGAAAATCTAGTTTTTTTTCTCAAATTTAGAAAATTTGAGTGGCTAGAAGCTATTCGTCTATCTATTTGACGTCGTTTGGCAAAGTTTCGACGGGATCTGAAGAGCCGTTTCAGAGATTTTTGGGAATCTATAATTGTTCTACCATACCGACCGCGATGAGGTGTCATTCCGTCTTAAATCTTTGAACGCGTTTTTCTCGGAATGAGATTTTTCAAATTTGCTGACATTGTAACTCAAAGAGCAATTATCTGATTGACTTAAAATTTGAACTGAGTACTCTTGAATATATTTACTCTACAATGACGTAGGAAATTTTTGATTGGATGGAAATTAACGATCTCGCGTCGAAAAAAACGACCATTTTATAGGCAGGAAAACAGACTTTTTTTCATAACTACGCCATTTTGTTAGACTTTGATATTTTTCGAAAGTCCTACGTCATTGTACAGGAAATACCTTCTAGTTTAACGATTTTTTTTCCTTTTTCGGTTTCAGCTACTCAATCGGCCGGAATCATGTAAGCAGTGGAGGAACTTTTTTTTTGGCGCCTCCGAAGGCAGCGCATAAGTCGCTTGGATCTCAATATTTTTCTATGAAAAAATTATGTAATATAGGTCAAATATAGCTAAATATATTCTTAATTTTCCGAAACATTTAATCGAGTACTCTTCTTCCAAAAAATTCCCGAAAATCACCCAAATTTTCAGCGTTCGCACTGGTACCTTAACCCTTAATAAGAAAATTAAACTTTCGTAATTTTTAATTACTACAATTTGGTAAATTAGTACATAATTGTTATTAATATCACGGTTGCATTAACAATGATATTTCTTATCGCGGGCGAAGCGGCAGGGACGGGCGGTAGAATAATATTTTGCATTTGATGCATGGACGCTCTACGAAAAAAGCCTTAAAGCTGCGAATTAGTCCGCAAATGTTCGGCTTTTCATTTTTAACGAGCAAGACAAGGATAGCATATCCGAAAACAGCCGACGCCCCGAGAGACCGCGTAGGCACTCACCGAGCCGCTAAGTCCGAAAATATTGATCCTAGGATAAAAATGGTAAAAACCAAAGTTGAAGGAAATAAAACTTTCTACGTGATTATTTATCGCCATTTTTACAATGAACTTGATAATAAACGAGATAATTAACAAAAAACGTTTTTTACCCCTATTAGCAGTCTAACTCTATAAATATCGATCCTAGGGTAAAAACTATGATTACCAAACTTGTAGGGAATTACATTTCCCACAACTTTGGATATTTTCATTTTCACTCTAAGGTTGAAAGTAAGCGAGTTATTCGAAAAACAAAAAAACCCCTTTAAATCAAGATGGCGGCAAACGCACTGGGGGGATTTTTCCGAAAATCGAGATTTACACTACCGACCACCCTCCCCCCTAAGTATAAAAAAAGAAAATCGCACCCCCGAATTAATTACAGGTGAAATCCTATCTCGACTGGACTATCTACGCAGCCTTCGCAATACCCCTCAGCCGATTCTCGTGCAAATAGCGGCACTTTCAACAATTTTATTAAACGTGCTTCCCCCATTCTTTTTGTCTGACAATTTTATACCCGTTTATGTCATTAATCTTCTCGTACTGAAAAAAAGCCAGGACTGATATACCATTACTTGAAAATTAACTAATTTTAATTAGTTTTAATTGGATTATGGCAACAAAATTCCACCACACGATCGATCTGGCCATTTTTTTGTATGTTTTTGAAACATACAAACATTTGAAAATTTGAAATACACATCGGTCGTGAGAGTATCCCAGATAAATAGTTATGATTATCACGCCGTGCAGACAATTGACGAAGCAAATTTTACAGCATATTGACTACATGTCGTGATGCAAAGCCATGACCTCATTGAGTATCATGAATGTACAGAACATTTTGATCTCAATATCTCGTTTACAAATGCATCGTACGTTTAGAGCACGGCAAACTCGTATCGCTGTGCTCAAGTGTCCGCAATTAATATTCGTAAATTTTACGTCCTATTGAAGTCATGTGTAGACATTTTGGCGTGTATTCACTATGGTAGCATTAATTGTTCTCATGAATTCTACTTAACACGAACGCAATTTCGTTTACGTTGGTGAAGACATTTCATGAGCATTCAGTATCATGAATTTGAGATACATCGTGACTTAAATTTGTCGTTTCAAAATGCATCATCCATTGACTACAAGATTAACTCATAAGACGGCAAATTTGAATTTTACAATGAATATTTGCAGATTGACGTCATATGGAAGTCAGCCAATGATTTTTGTTGGTGTATTCACTGGGTTAGCACTGGTAGTATACATGCCATGCAAGCAATATGACGGCGGTATGCATGTTTCTCAGTGATACATTCGATGTGCGCAACATGACGGCGATGG
Source organism: Ophion slaviceki (assembly GCA_944452715.1). NCBI lineage: Eukaryota > Metazoa > Arthropoda > Insecta > Hymenoptera > Ichneumonidae > Ophion > Ophion slaviceki. The sequence goes on along the minus strand of OX101783.1, from coordinate 10,942,385 downwards.
GCGTGTTTCTCGGTGATACATCCTATGACGGCGATATGCATGTTTCTAAGTGATACATTCGATGAGCGCAATATGACGGCGATATGTATAGTGCCAGTGATACATTCTACGAGCGCAATATGACGGCGGTATGCATGTTTCTCAGCGATACTTTCCATGACGGCGATATGTACGTTCACAGTGATACATTCGATGAGCGCAATATGACGGCGGTATGTATATTTGCCAGTGATACATCCCATGAGCGCAATATGACGGCGAAATGCATGTTTCCCACTGATGCATTCCATGACGGTGATATGTACGTTCACAGTGATACATTCGATGAACGCAATATGACGGCGATATGTATATTTGTCAGTGATACATCCCACGAGCACAATATGATGGCGATATGCATGTTTCTCAGCGATACTTTCCATGACGGTGATATGGATGTTTTCAGTGATACATTCGATGAGCGCATATGACGGCGATAGCATATTTCTCAGCGATACATCCCATGAGCGCAATGTGACGGCGATATGCGTGTTTCTCAGTGATACATCCTATGACGGCGATGTGCATGCTTCTAAGTGATACATTCGATGAGCGCAATATGACGGCGATATGTATATTTGTCAGTGATACATCCCACGAGCACAATATGATGGCGATATGCATGTTTCTCAGCGATACTTTCCATGACAGTGATATGCATGTTTTCAGTGATACATTCGATGAGCGCAAAATGACGGCGATTTGCATATTTCTCAGTGATACATCCCACGAGCACAATATGATGGCGATATGCATGTTTCTCAGCGATACTTTCCATGACGGTGATATGCATGTTTTCAGTGATACATTCGATGAGCGCATATGACGGTGATGGCATATTTCTCAGTGATACATCCCATGAGCGCAATACGACGGCGATGTGCGTGTTTCTCAGTGATACATCCTATGACGGCGATACACATAAAAATCAAGAATGATACAAATCGGCAAAAAAAACAAAGAAAGTTTACACAAGTCTTAGAATGTCTAGGTAGGTAGCGCGCTTGAATTAGAAGGCGTAGGTTCAAACCGTCGGTAGGTAAAAACTTCAACTAGGCAGGATACGTTTTAATCCATTTATTATATAGGCAGGAACATAAATAAAGCACATGGAAATAAAAATACTACCAGATTTTTTTTATCAATGTTTTTGGATTTTTTATTTTTCACGTCGTGACACCCATATGAGCTCCGTATGAGCAAAACATAGTTACGTCATGCCATGCCACCAATATGAGCTCCGTAGGAGCACTGCAATTTCCTCACGCCGTGACACCCATATGGGCCCCATATGTACTCACTTATTGTTAGATATTCGTGAGCCGATTTTGCTAGTCTGATGAATTCACTGCATGCATATTCGCGTCGGAACAACTTTGCTTCATGTGAATGTGTTATTGTGAATCATCATGTGATGACAATATGACTTCAAGGAGAGCACTCATAAGGGATACACAGCTGTGAGACTTTCTATGCTGCAAGAGAAGATGTACATATGATGCCAATGTGAGGTACATCGGTATATCTGGGTATAGTCTCCATGATTAATAGTACAGTGTTTTCGGCGAAATCCACCGAGGAAAAGTCTTAGTTCGTTTATTGGCCAATCAGCGCTTCCCAAGCATGCGTTGGACGAGTCTTAAGGGGGGAGATCATTTTATAACGTAAATGAGAACTTATGGTCGAAAATGGATTCCCCGAGGGAGCTGAGGGACTACTTCATGGCCGCGGAATTGCAGATGAATCGGTAGGTCATTTGGTCATATAATTTTTGAATCTTGAAACTTAAAACACGTTTTCGTGAACGTCGTACAAGACCACTCCAAAACTATCTGATCGATAATTTAGAAATTTTGCACACTTTTACATAACATAATCACGGTCTATGTGAACCTACGGTTTTTTAAAAACTATCTTTAAAAAATTACTTTTGCGTTGACCTAAACTACGGCAACGATTTCTTGAAAAATATAACATGTTTTTAAACTCGTGCCATTTTTCGAATTTCCACTTTTCTTTTCATTTTTTCACTTCACATAAAGCGCGTGGGTCTTAGAAATTAAAAACATTTTGACTCTGGTGTTTCCGATCAATGCACCAGGCGCTAGGTTGTACGCCGTGAAAAAACTCACGCGGCAACCGTCTCCGAAGCAAGTGTCGTTCAGCTGCCATTTTTAAACATGAACAAAATTGGAAAATGAACTGATGTAAAAATATGTACATGACATTTTAATTGCGCAGAATAAATACTTTCAACACAGAAAAGTCTTAAAAATTGCATTTTCCAAAAATATTTTTATTCGATAGTATCACGTTTTAGCTATATCCCCTGAAAATTCCATCGAAATATTCCTAAAATCTAATAAGCTACAACTCCTAACAGTCGGCCAGCCGAGTTGTAGCAGCACCATACTTCAAACTTTAAGGCGGATTATACATTTACAACGATCTAAAAATCGATTTCTTTTTTTTTTCTTTCAACGATAGAACTATATATGTAGAATATTTTTCCGAAGTTTCAAAGCGAAATTCGAAAAACTTCAAACGTTGCAGCCCGTCAACGCTGTGCCTCACCGCTCGGATTCGGACTGGGCGTGAACTTCAAATGCGTTTTCCTCAAAACTGCATTATCGAAATTGACGTGCAGGATTACTCAAAAACTATTAAGCCGATTAAGTTGAAACTTGGTAGAAATATTGATAATATTGATACCTTCTACTTGACGAAAATTGTTTTTGAAAAAATGAAAAAAAAAAACTACTTTTGTCATCCACATTTTACAGAAATGTTGCGTGAAATGTTGATTTTTTTTTAAATGCGTGCCATTTTCTAAAATATGCATTTTCTTCGTTGTAATTACCGTCACATAGAAGCCATACATGTTCTAACTGAAAAAATATTTGAACTTTTTTGCAAATCAAAGTGTATGGGAAGCTAGAGTGCACGCCGATTCGCAACTCCCGCGGCGACCTTGCTGTAACACTCTGCCACAGCTCCGCCATTTTGATGATGAATTCATTTAAAAAAAAAATTCGTATACTTAAGGGGTAAGGCCACAGTAACGGGTATAGAATCATGTGCGAATTTAACAATTTTTTTCGTATGAAAAAGTGATTCATAAAATTAATCACACATCTATTTAGTATGAACATCAAGCTGTTAGAAAATAAATTTTTTTTTTTCGATGTACAAAATGGCCGATTACTCGAAACTTCTCGAAACAGCTTTTTTCCAATTGGCGTGACAAATAACTTCAACAATTTTCACTCGATTTACTTCAAATTTAAAAGTTATGTTCCTAATTGCATTTCGCAGAGAAGTACGTACGGCATTTCTGATTAATCGAAAACTTTTCATTTTATGAGCAGTTTGTGAGCAGTTATAACGAAATTTTTCACTGAAAATTCATTTCTTAAGTTCAAATACCTACAACTTTTGAATAAAATGATATTTTTTAAATTCCGTACGTACTTCTCTAGGTATTCTAATGTAGATTGACGAGAATTTTTGTTTTTTGTTCTAGGTAAAAATTGTGGATGGTAAATGTCACTATAGCTCAAGCTGTTAGAGCTGTTAGAAAAAATATATATTTTTTCTAACGGCTTGATATTCATACTAAATAGATGTGTAATCAATTTTATGAGTGAATCACTTTTTCATACGAAAGAAAATTGTTAAATTCGCACGTGATTTTATACCCGTTACTGTCGCCTAACCCCTTAAATACACTATTAAAGTATACCTAAATAGTCGGTAACAAAGTCGGTGGACATGATATCTCAAGAACCACTTGATAGATTGTTTCAAAATTTACCGAAGATACGATATGAGAAACATCAAAGGTCGTTGACGATCTCACGTTATCAAAATCGATCTTCATTTTTTAACAGTTACGTAAAAACTCCGAATTTTTTCATAAATTTTGTATGCTCGAGTTTCAATTCGTCGCCACGTTGTTAAGGGGTTACCCCCACTTGCGACTTTGAAAAAATCGATTTTTTTTTATTGCATTTTTTTGAAGTATAAGTATCCGGGCCCATACTTCTGTATGGGCCCGGAATAGATGACTCTATGTAAGTTTACAAAAAAAAAATATTTTCTTCGTGTAAACTGAAATTGAAACTTTAAACGCGTTTTTCTCAAAATGGCATTTCTGAAGTCGGTGACCAAGATTACTCGAACACTAATGAACCGATCTTCTTGAAATTTTGCAGGCTTATTTAAGACATAAAAATGTAGTCTTTAATCGTTCGATTTTTTTCGTTAAAATCGAACCATTAACTTTGACTGTCCGCCATTTTGTGAAAAATGAATATTTTTTACAATCCTTCGATTAAAGACTAGTTTATACTTATATTTGACTAAATCCAACCGCATTTTTTTTTTCAGATGATCCACTTCACCGCAATGTTGTTCACCGCAAACCGTGTATATAAAAACATTATTTCATTGACGGCCATTTGCCACTAAACAATGTAATATTTTTTCAATAAAAAAATTACTGAAAGTTCTTCAAGATGTGTTCTTTACGATGGTATATTGATCGAATAAAAAAGTTTTGTAGTTTTCTTTAAAAAAAATCATGAAAAAGGCCTTTTTTGCGCTACAAGTAACGCCTTAAACAAAATATTGGAAAAATCAACGACCGCCAACCACTCGTATTTATTGTCCACTTAAATAAGTCGTTTGGTTTTTAGATTTCGGATGCCCCGTTTAAGGTAGTACGAGCGCGCAATCTTGATTTCTATAGATTTTGTTCAAATTGCAACCAGACATTGTTCATACCATTATGCATGTTTGAGTGCAATTTGAGAACAGTCGACTATTTAGATTCGGAGATAATGGGTTTTAAAATTGCAACTTTACACACTGTAGGGTTTGCACTGAATTTTAAACAGAATAATTTACCGTAGAAAATGTTTGTCCCCTATAATAATGAGACATATGGCAACACCGCAGAACAGTATTGTTCAATATTTCGAGGAAAAAATAATTATCGTGTTACTAAACTTAAAAATTTTGTCATAAAAAACTATTTGCATTATAAATATTAATATCTTATATTGTTTATGTTATCTTCATAAACAAATAAAAGTGTTGGTTCATTCATAACTAATTAAAAACTTTATTCGATTCAAAATTACTTCCAAATAAAAAGTTGTGTTGCCGTATTATTTTAAATGTGCCGCGCAAACTCACGTCATTGGATACGTGGAACGATGCGGTGTTGCCATATGTCTTTTTATTATAGGGGACAAATATTTTTTACTAAATTTCAATGCAGACCCGGCAGTGTTAAAAGGTGCAATTTTAAAACCCATTATCTCCCAATCTAAGTAGTCGACTGTTCTGAAATTTCACTCAAACATACATAATGATATGAACAATGTCTGGTTAAAATTTGAACAAAATCTATAGAAATCAAGATTGCGCACTCGTACTACCTTAAGGTGAAGAGCGAAAAATTCCATCATCTGCCGGCTGCCATGTTTACGTTGTTTTTCCGTGTTTCTTGCCCACCTTTTTTCTAAATGCTCTCAATATTCAAACCCTTATGTGCTTGAAAACCGTTTCCCGGACAAAAAAACTCGACAGATGAAGTCCCTAAAGGGATATGCCCTCAACGTATCGCATAACCCTCAATCCGAGCGTGAGCTCAAATCCGATGGTAAAACAGTATCGAACCCGCGTTGACGTTCGCCCGCCGCCAGATGGCCCGTCCGAGTGATTTCGACGATCGACTCTAGTCTCAATCCGCGTCAGTCGCTCGAAGAGACTTCGAAACGAGAGCAGACGAATCGAGTAAAAATGGCCGTAAGTCGTTTGGTTAGTCGAACTTCCATCAGGAAATATGCCACCGGCATCCACAGCGAAGAGGCGAAGGCTGAAGCAGGCAAGCTTTCCACCAAACATTTACCCATTGGATACGAATATCCGTACAATTTTCCAAACATCTGTACCTTCCAATTCGCTGTCACCATCGCCTTTTTCCCCCCAGCAATGTACACGAATCGTCAAAAATCGTCTCGCCCACGGCAGACTCGTTCAACGACTCCACAAAAAAAAAAACCTTCCATCCCTCAGCGATTCACCCCGTGTAAATTCTCCCTGCGTCGCGTCTCTCCGCCATTACATAACGGCACCTTTTCGTTCGCAGGCAAAACCGCCGACATGTGGAAAAGGATGTTCTTCTTCGTCGGCGTACCCGCTGTTGTGCTGGCACACGTCCAGGTTTATCTGAGAAGCAGAGACTCGCACTGGGAGCGTCCCGAGTTCGTGCCTTACTCCTGCGTCAGAATTCGCACCAAGGTTCGTGTCTTCGCTCCTCCGGCGTGCGTTAACTCCGGCGGAAAAATACCATTTTTACATTACGTTGCAGCCTTTCCCGTGGGGCGACGGTACGCGAACTCTCTTCCACAACCCTCACACCAACGCGCTGCCTACCGGATGGGAAGAAATACACGAATGAGCGTATGCAAACACCGCGTAGTTCGACGGCGATCCGGACCGCATAGAACGAGTACGAAACGAGAATGAGCTTGTCAATTTTCCTCGCAGCGAAATAACGACAAAACGTTTTTTTTTAAAAACCAACGACCATCTCTCGTTTAATCCTCTAAATCACAGGGCTTTCAGATTACAATCAGCTCTCCTCGGCGTCGCTGCCCGACGGAACTCTCGGTTTCGACCGACATGTACAAAGGGCACGCGAAGCGCATCGATAATAAAACAAAACGTAAAAAATTCAATAATCAGCGTGGAGTTTGTTCGACGTCGAGCTTATCGTACGAGTAGAGAGTATCTTTGGGTGACGCCGCGCTGTACTGCAATCGAGCGAGAGCTTCCGCAGGTACCGGTCTACAGGTGAGATGATGATGCTCCGTCCAGTGCGCCTCGTGACACTCCGACGAGCAGTAAAAAGCTTCGTAGCATTGCTCGCAAACGACGCAGCAGGGTTCTCCGCAGCGCAAACATCCCGTCGAGTCGATCTTCGCTACCGACGTGTCTCCGTGCTCGATCGTTTCTCCCGAGAATTCCACTATCGCCGATGTCGCCGCGGCGCTCTCCCCCATGTTGTTGAATACATCTTTGGTAATTGTTTTAACATCTAAAATACTGAAGTTTGGCTCAATATCGTCGCTGTTCGCTTCATCGTCATCGTCGAGGATCACCACGGAAGACTGGCTATCGGAGAGCGTTGTCGCCGCCTCGTCAACACTTGTTTCATCGTTCGCGATCTCCGCGTCGTCTGCTTTCGTTTCATCGTTCGCGTTCTCCGCGTGATCGGGTTTCGTTTCCGCCGTGTTCGCAATCGCCTCGGGGCTGGTCTCGCCCGTTGTATTCGGCGAAACGATTTTTTCCCTACTGGCCTCATCCCTACACGCGTTTTCCGCGTGGCCCTCATCGTGAGAGCACGTTGAGGATAGCCTGGCGAGCGTTTGCAGCACGTCGTTCACGCTGACGGAGGCGTTGCTTCGTGGTGTGGCCGCCAGGTGGTCGACGCTCGGAAGCCCCCTGGGAGACGCGTTTTCCGGCTGCCGTATCACCGAAGGAGTCGAAACAACTCGAGATTCGTCTCTCTGCGTCGTACTATAATCGTTCGCGCTAACGATTATCGAGTTTCGCGTAGCTGCACTCTCCTTCGGCACCGCCGTTCTTTTCGCTTTCGGTATTCTTCGTGGACGCGGCCCGGGGATGCGCGCCAGGCTCGGCTGTTGCGCCGACATCCTTGTGAGTAAATATTTGTACGTGACAACTTGATCCCAGAGGACCGTTAGTTGCTGTGGCGTGAAAATCGTCGATGTCGTTTGGCTGGATGGTCGTCTCGCAGATTGGTCGGAGCAGCGCTGATCGGCGAGGTTGCAAACCGGAAGTGCTTGCCGCGGTGGGTAGACCGGCGTGAAGTATCCGAAGTTCGGCAGGGTTGGATAAGGAGGAGGCGGATGAGGAAGATACTGTGGAGCAGGGGCTATGGGGATGTTGCGCGTCCCTGTTCCCTCCGAGGGTAATCGCATCGTCGATCGCTCCAAACGTTCGGTACTCAAAATATTCACGAATTTCTCCCTGTTGAAAGTTCTACGTCCCGCTGGTACCGCAGTCTCGTAGTGTCTCATCACGTAATCGACGATATGCCGAATGTCCAGAGCTCCTATCTGCATACCCAATCGGCTCAGTATCTGCCACAATTGTTCCCTCTTCGTGTGAAATTCTCGTTGCAGCGTGGACGAGTCGTATCGGGGATCAAGCATGTTGTATCTCTGTATGCACGCGTCGAGGCTCATAAGTAGCGCGATCGTGTAAATCATCGGGGAATTATTCGGCACGATTATGCGTGACGTGCGTGCCGCTGGTGCAGCGAAATTCGTCAGCTGCAGCGGATAATTCGTCGAATTTGTATTATTAATAATGGTCGAATTGTTATTGTGAACACTCGTACTCGTTGATTCGTAGTCGAATGATTGCCTCGGGCCTACCGACGGCAAAGAATTGTCAGGAACGAAAGTAGTTCGTTGGAAGTTCACGTTGATCGTGGTGTGATCGTCGCGAGGGGGAAGTGAGGCCGTCGCCACGAGGGGGCTCTGGGAAGCGTGGGAACCGTCGTAGGACGGAGGTAGAACGTTGTGAGGCGTAGGGCACCATCGAGAGCCCAGTTCGCTGGGACGAAGTACCCGTAGCTTTGGAAACGAGACGGGAGGTGGCAGCACCACCTCGACGTTCCCTTCGTTAATCGCGACAGCAGGTGATTCGCCCTCATCCTCCGTTAACGGGGGATCCTCCGTTAGCGGAAGACGAGGAGGCTCGCTGACGATCAACGATGCGTCGATATCGCGTGATTCGCTCGTCGGCATCTCGCTCGGTGTCTCGTCGACGAGGGATATCGTCGCTTCCTCGCTTCGCTCAGGACTGTCGCGGGCTATCGTTACCGTCACGCCTGAATCGGCACTCGAACTTCCGGTTCTCGAGTAATCGACGATAATCGTCTCGCTTCGTACGCGCAGGGTCGTCGATTCCGGGGACGTTATCGGTGTGGGTACTCGGTGGGTATTATCATCGCACGGGACTTCGATCTCCAAACTGACGGGTGAAAATGCGTCGGGAGACTCGGGATTCACGGGCGACACAAGAATCGTCACTTTCCCGTTGGTCTTGGGCGTTTTATCGTCGTAGCGCGTGTCGTTAGTTTCGGTTTTGACGTGAATGACTTCGCTGGTGCTGCTGTCGGGCAACGAGTGAACTTCCGGCAGGGGGCTCTCGCGAGTGCTGCTCACGCGGATCGGTGAGTCGTCCAAGGGAGGCATGGACGGGGCGCTCGGTGTTTCCGGGATGAGGGACTCTTTTTTATCAACCGAGCACACTTCCGGCGTCGACGCGGCGTCGCGTTTCTCGTCGAGGGAGCCTCCGTGCTCCGTAAGATCCACCGTATCGTCGCGCTGCTCGACCAACATGTCGTTCGTGTTGGAGTCCGTCAGACTTACCCCCGAATCCAATGAACTTCGGGCTTTCTTTTTTCTTCTCTTACGCACGAATCTCTCGACTATGTCCTCTTCCTCGTCGAGCTCGCTCAGCGTCAAATCGTTGCCGAATATCTGACGAAACTTACGTCGCAAGCGTAGCTTCTTGCCGGAGAAAGAAACGGCCAAGGCTCGCTTTTTCGTGATCGTCCTTGGGATAATCGAGGAGGAAGGTTGACGAGGATTGAGCGAGACGCTGCTCGTTTCCGGTCCATCACGCGTTGGATCCTCGAGCCACGTGACGCTCGGTGACGACGTGGCCGAATTTGACGAATTCGCCGGCGCTCGGGCGAATATCGTTCCCTCGACGCACGTCACATCCTCGATGATCTTTGGCTTCATCCTCGAGCTGCTGTTCTCACTCGCGACGCCAACGACGCTCGCGGACGATTCGCGACTGGTAGTGCTACCGTTCGCAACCTCGTTCTCGTCCTCGTCGTCGGTTACACTCGAGTCCGCTATACTTATCTCCGTGCTCGATCGCCGGTGAACTTCTTTACGGTAACGCTGATGCGACGATCCGTACGCGTTCAGATTTAACTTAATCGCGGAGCGCGGTATCGTTACGCGAAACGGCGATCCGGTGCCGACCTCCTCGCAGAGTAATTCCGGCGTCGACGGCTTGGGTGGCGCGGCCGGTGCTGTTTCGTTATCGTCGACCATTGCGGAGCTGTCCTTCGTACATGCTTTATCTCGTGCCATTTCCTTCGCCAAAGACAAACGCTCGTCGGACTTCGCGGTAGTCGCGCTGTGATCGCCATCGGTCCGGCTGCTGCAACGAAAACAAAACGTTGGACAATCGGCGAAGATAAGGCGCGTGTTGAGAGTTTCGCTCATGGTCGAAGATACGATAGCCAAGTGTTTACGTATGGGGTTGCGTGAAATACGAAGATTCTCTCACGTCGGCTTACCAACGGTCTATTCGCTAGTCGGAAGGGTTTTCGTTCCTGGTTGCGGGAAGTCCATTGGAGCAAGAGAATATTGAGTTTTTAAGGGGTTTTCTCAGTTTAGAGGATAAAAAGGCTATTTTCGTGAGTTTTTTGATAGGCTTATATTAGAGATATTGATATAAAAGCTGTTACACTTGATAAATACATTCGAAAAAAAAGATTTATTCGAATCACTATTTATAGACGAAAATGGCGGTTAGAAAAATGTCCTAAAAAAATTGTAGGTCTGCGCCGTTGATGAAATCTCGGACATGGATCATCCGAAACAAAAAATCAAACGGTTTTGGATTCAGTGTGCTAATGGCTATAGCGCATATCATACGATTTTTTATATATGCAAAAATAACAAAATGGCGGACATTTTTCGAAAAAACAAAACGAAAAAACGTGTTTTTTTTTCACGGTTTTTTGCGAAAAATAGTAAAAATCAAAATTAAAAAAAATTCTTGATATGCGCTATAGCTATAGTTGTAAAGAATGTGTGGTTGCAATTTCATGAGGATCGGTTCGGTAGTTTCGAAGATTTTATCAACGAGCCGTCGAAAACGTTGTTTCGAGAAAAAACGCGTTTAAAGTTTGTTTGGGTTACATAAATACATAAAAAACAACTTTTATATCAATGTCTATAATATGAACCTATGAAAAAATGCAGGAAAGTGGCCGTCGTTTTTAGCGTCTAAAGTGAGAATACCCCTTAAGCGCTTGCTAGAAGATGAAGCTTTTGAAAATATCGATTTTTCGTTTTCGACGGATTCCCGAGTTTTGACGTTTGAAAAATATTCTCTGAAAATGTCGAGTCTATCTTTTTGAGAGTGAGCCAGTAGGTTCCGCGAACCGGTGAACTTTAAGGGGTTACCCCCACTTGCGATATTGAAAAAATCGATTTTTTTTTATTGCATTTTTTTGAAGTATAAGTATCTCAGAATATGTCCTGAAAATTTCAAGTCGATCCGAACTAAATTGACTGAGATAAACTGAAACTTTACACTTCGTGTAAACTGAAATTGAAACTTTAAACGCGTTTTTCTCAAAATGGCATTTCTGAAGTCGGTGAGCAAGATTACTCGAACATTAATGAAACGATCTTCTTGAAATTTTGCAGGCTTATTTAATACATAAAAATGTAGTGTTTAATCGTTCGATTTTTTTTTCGTTAAAATCGAACCATTAACTTTGACTGTCCGCCATTTTGTGAAAAATGAATATTTTTTAAAATCCTTCGATTAAAGACTAGTTTATACTTATATTTGACTAAAGCCATCCGCATTTTTTTTTCAGATGATCCACTTCGCCGCAATGTTGGTCACCGCAAACCGTGTATATAAAAACATTATTTCATTGACGGCCATTTTCCACTAAACAATGTAATATTTTTCAATAAAAAAATTACTGAAAGTTCTTCAAGATGTGTTCTTTAAGACGGTATATTGATCGATTAAAAAAGTTTTGTAGTTTTCTTTAAAAAAATTCATGAAAAAGGCCTTTTTTTGCGCTACAAGTGGGGGTAACGCCTTAAACGCGTTTTTCTCAAAACGACTTTTTCTAAATAGGGGACCATATCGCAAAAATCAGTGCACCGATCGGGTTCAAATTTTACGAGCTTCTTTTTCGTATCGAAAAGCGGTGCTTGAACGAGGGAATTTTTTTTACGACGCATATTTTTTTTTATCAACGAAAATAGAGCGTTTTTTCACCGAAAATTCGATTGGATACTTCCAATTTCCACTGCGGCGATTTTTTCGAAAATCAATATTTTAGCGCTAGATAATTTCGTGCAAAAACTACACGCGTTTGAAAATTTTGTTTCGATCTGCACAATCCATTGTATTGGGATGTTGAAAACTGCTTGTCCGATTTTGTCCAAATTTGGATACAATATTCTTCGATAGTTTTTCTCGTTCGCCACGTAGGGGTTTTTTATTTGATTGAACCATTCCTTTTTTGTGCAATATGTATGCAATCCCAAATCGTCGGAAATTGCGAACGAAAAAAGAGTGTTAAATTAAAACGGTCGCAATTCCGTCAAAAATGAAAATTTCCGAAAAATTCTACGTGGCGAACGAGAAAAACCATCGAAGAATGTTGTATCCAAATTTGGACAAAATCGGACAAGCCGTTTTCGAGATACATCTGGTACCGACTTTGAAAACTATATTTCGAGATAATCGCGTTTGAATCGCTTCCAGTCAACGAATTTATTTTAAAAAATTCCTAAACATACCTCAATGTACATATTTTCCAATAAAAAAAACACCCGAATCCAATAGAAACATTAGTTTTTTTGATAAAAATTCCCGAAGTTTACCTGTTTTTCTCGCCGTTTACTCAGGTATCTTCCCTTAAACGCGTTTTACGTGAAATAGTGTTCTTAAAATCGGTACCAGAAATATCTCCGCAACTACTGGACCGATCGGGATCAAGTTTTGCACAGTTATTCTTCACACAATAATCTAGTACTGAACAATTTTGAGGCGAAAAATCGCCTGTTTTATCCCAGTGACTAAACTGCTCTAGGCGCGTAAAAAATTCGAAAGATTCCGTAACGGCAATAAAAACAGAGGGTCACCGGATGTTTAAAGAAAATATTAATGATAAAACTTGAAAAAATGTGACTAGCAGAAGTAAATGTAAAAATGTCGAAATCTACTAAATTTGCGCGAAATTTGTTATTCCAGTTAGACGTTGATTATAATAATTGATTGTAACTTATTTTTAATTAAGCGCCACTGTAATTTACCGATGATTTAGAAGGGCCTGCGTATGCCCCCACAAAATACGGCCCTCCACGAAAAAAATACACTAAGGGAGACTACCAGTCTAGAGTTCGGAAAAAAGAGAAATTTTACCCATTTTTTATGGATACCCAGTTGATATAATCAAAATTCCGTTTAGTGGCTTTTGTTCTAAATATCTTCGAGTATCTTTACAAATTTTCTTTCACAAGATTTTGTAACGAAATGGCGTCGCTGGAGCTCGTGCGATAATATCCTGCGGGCGGCAAAATTACATCGCCAATTTTCGGGGATTCGCGAAATGTTGAAAACTTTATCCGAAAAAAAATATTTCCACCGACTTTTTGACGGAAAACAATTTTTTTTCAAAAATGCGCCATTTTGCAAAAAAAA
>OX101783.1:10823759-10923759 GCA_944452715.1 Ophion slaviceki | reverse complement strand
TTTTGTTTTAATAGAATGTCATGTTTTTCCCCTTGCACATTGTAACCGGCATGCAAATGAATTCAACCATGTTGCATAGTATGACATTTAAATGCCTTCAACCCAGAAATATTGAATAAATGATAATTCAACGAGTTTTTGCTTTATTTCTGTTACGCTAAATGTTCAAGATGAACATCGACATAATATCGATATTTTCTTCCTTCGAGTAATGCATTGTGAAATGTTCATCGACAAACTGATTAATCGGGGTGCGCGGGACCGAACAATCCACGGATAACTGAAACCACGGTTAGACCGAAGTAAATGTTATACAACTTTTTATAATTATTGATCCGATCTCAATTTCATTATAGTGTACACGTGACTTCTTATATTTAATGATAATCATCTACGCTACATTGCGTTATATTTTACTTTTCTTTCTCAAAAAAGCTAGTTGATTTCGTTTGTTTTTGGTTTTGCGCTTGACGTGAGCGACCGTGCCTGGTCGCACGTGCGAGGCACGTGAGATACGCACGGTTAACCCGCTCCACGGCTAATCCGACCCCGGTTAGTCGGGGTTGTATATATAAAAAAAAAATCCCATAAAAACGCTATATGTATGGGTACATTTTCGCTTACACCTACTGTATCCTCGGAAATATGCTCTTAAGGCTTTAGGCCACTCTAGAGGCCGAAAAATAGGTCTTTGGGGATTTTTTTCTTCAGAAAAACTACAAAATAAATCGCGATTACAAAAAGGGTGTTTATCATACATATCGGTGACTGTATACAATAACTTTTTTGAAGCGATTAATTTCAAAATGGCGGCTGTACAGCGTTTATCCCAAAACTGCAATTTTTAAGTTGGCCGGAAACATAACTCAGACTATTTTCAACCGATTCACTTGAAATGTTGAATATATCTCGAAAAATACATTGTCTATGGAAGTACGTAGGATTTTTTTTATATATTGCATAGTTCATTTGTTATTAACAAAAAATAAATTTTTAACTTTCCACAAATTTGCCTAAAAATTGTCAGATAATTGTTAATAACAAATGAACTATGCAATATGAAAAAAAAAATCCTACGTACTTCCATAGTCAATGTATTTTCAAAGATATATTCATCAACATTTCAAGTGAATCGGTTGAAAATTGTCTGAGTTATGTTTCCGGTCAACTTAAAAAATGCAGTTTTGAGATGAACGCTGCACAGCTGCCATTTTTAAATTAATCGCTTTAAAAAAATTATTGTATACAGTCACTGATATATATGATAAACACCCTTTTTTGGAATCTCGATTTATTTTGTAGTTTTTCTGAAAAAAAAATCTCCAAAAAGCCTATTTTTTCGGCCTGTAGAGTGGCCTAACCCCTTAAAACAGGCATTGGCATAGAAATCTCGTATATAGCAATACTTGTATATTGCAAAAAAAAAATTGAAAACATGTTTGTATATATGTAATCCCCTGAGTTCCAACGTATACCCTTGCGGGTTTGTACACGTATTGCCCTTCCCAGTCGAACCCTTTCCTATCACTCCCTACCCGCACTTCGCTGATCTAACCGAACCGTCCGTTGCGTCCACAGCCGTTTTCAGCTACACTTTGCCAAATTCTCCGAGGGTGCGGAGAAAGTGAGAAAACCCGTAACGGTATAGAAGGCTCCATATTCTTCTGATTCTCTGATGCACTTCAGTTCCCCCACCAATTGACCGACCCACCCCGCCAATAAAGTCGCCTAGAACGCAAGCCTGCAAAGGGCATCCGAACAAGTACAAAGGGTCTACAAAGGGTGTCGGTGCCGAAGAGGCGAGCTTTGTCATAAAAACCATGGACAGCTCGTAAATGGAAATCAGCTAGATCACCCGAGGAATAAAATCATATCAGATCGCATCTGATATTGATGTCCACCCCAAAATTACAAGAAACACCCAAATATTCTATATAAAAGCTTACGGCGCCGAAAACGCGAGCTTTGTCATAAAAAGCCAAGGGTACCATGGAAATCGGAATCAGTCAGATCACCCCTTGGACGGGTTGAAAAGGGAAGCGCCACTTAACTGATGCAAAAATCACTCATAGCACATCATCCGACCGAACTATAAAAAGAGACACCACTGACCTACTTTTATTAATATCCGGGGGATCGTAAAAACCGTTTCCGGGAATCCAAGAAATAACCGCCACTGGCACCGCAACGAGAGACGACTCTGAGTCATACGTACCCCGTAAAAACGACTACCACGAATACGAAGGTCACCCAAGATTGCATACACGTGGAAGACCTCTTATCGGAATTACTGACTTCGTCACCGAAGTCTGCCAGTCGAAATTCAGCAAAGTAAGTATTGTCCTGTCGCGTTTCATCTTCCAATATCGGTCGACGGCTCTCTTCAAAAGGAGTCTAAGTCCATCGCGAAGTGTCCAATTGTCAAATCTAAACCCTCTCATCACTACCGTATCTTTTAACCTCAAAACTCTGCGAAAATCTATCAAACTGTCAAATACAGCCCAAATCTAAACCACAACCGCTTTAACCAATTGACTTCAAAGAACTATATTCGAAGTGCGTGTTGCGTTCTCCCTAAGATTCGATAAGATCATATTTGGAATATTTGTAGATTGCAAACAAAATTCATATATATTTCTAGCTGAATTTTTTGCACACGAATAGTGTAGTACCCCAGGAAATATGCCCGAAATGATTATTTTTTGTATATAGTTTTTTTTTGTATAGGGAGGTCTCATACCGCAATATATGGCAGTACCTTTGACAGTACCTGTCAAAGGTTTTTGATCCCTTTGGATAATTGCATATTTATATTAGAATAACATAATTCATTTTATAGTGTTATTTAAGGGGTTACCCCCACTTGCGATTTTGAAAAAATCGATTTTTTTAATTGTATTTTTTGAAGTATAAGTATCCGGGCCCATACTTCTGTATGGGCCCGGAATAGATGTCTCTATGTAAGTTTACAAAAAAAAATGTTTTCTTCGTGTAAACTGAAATTGAAACTTTAAACGCGTTTTTCTCAAAATGGCATTTCTGAAGTCGGTGACCAAGATTACTCGAACACTAATGAACCGATCTTCTTGAAATTTTGCAGGCTTATTTAATACATAAAAATGTAGTCTTTAATCGTTCGATTAAAAAAAAAAAAAAAAATGGCCGTTTTATAGCCAACAAACGGCCGTTTTTTTCGTTAAAATCGAACCATTAACTTTGACTGTCCGCCATTTTGTGAAAAATGAATATTTTTTAAAATCCTTCGATTAAAGACTAGTTTATACTTATATTTTACTAAATCCATCCGCATTTTTTTTCTTCAGATGATCCACTTTGCCGCAATGTTGGTTACCGCAAACCGTGTATATAAAAACATTATTTCATTGACGGCCATTTGCCACTAAACAATGTAATATTTTTCAATAAAAAAATTACTGAAAGTTCTTCAAGATGTGTTCTTTAAGATGGTATATTGATCGATTAAAAAAGTTTTGTAGTTTTCTTTAAAAAAATTCATGAAAAAGGCCTTTTTTGCGCTACAAGTGGGGGTAACGTCTTAATATCTTCGTAAAATAAGAAGAAGAAAATTAACTATATGATTCTAATAGAATTTTGAAATTATCCAAAATCATCGAAAACTTTTGGTCGGTACTGTATATGTTACAGTTTGAACTCGTTTTCAGTTTAAACGCATTTTCCCCAGTTGAAACTAGTCGTTACTGAAACCCTTCGTTACAACTAATTTTTCCTAGTGAAAACTAGGGCTTTTTGATCAGTAAATTTGAATGTTAGTTAAGGGGTCTTCTCACTTTAGACGCTAAAAAAGGCTATTTTCATGAATTTTTTAAATAGGTTTATATTATAGATATTGATCGAAAAGTTGTTACACTTATCAAATACACTTTCGAAATATATTTTAAAAAAATGTTATGTATTTATGTAACCCAAACAAACGCGTTTTTCTCCAAACAACGTTTTTCGACAACTTGTTGATAAAATCTTCGAACCTACTTAATCAATCCTTATGAAATTTTAACCACATATTCTTCACAACTATAGCTATAGCGCAAATCAAGGATTTTTTTAAATGTTGATATTTACTATTTTGTTTTGCCAAAAACGGTGAAAAACACGTTTTTCTTGTTTTTTTTCGAAAAATGTCCGCCATTTTGTTATTTTTACATATATAAAAAATCGTATGATATGCGCTATAGCCATTCACATACTGAATCTAAAACCGTTTGATTTTTTTGTTTCGGATGATTCATCGACAGCGCCGACCTATAATTTTTAGGACATTTTTTTAACTGCCTCTTTTGTCTATAAATAGTGACTTAAATAAATAAATAAAAGTTTTAAATGTATTTCGAAAGTGTATTTATTAAGTGCAACAACTTTTATATCAATATCTATAATATAAACCTATCTAAAAAATTCATGAAAATAGTCTTTTTTTTAAACGTCTAAAGTGAGAAGACCCCTCAAAACTCGTCGACTAACCGACAAACCCACACAATCTCAAATGATCCCAAACAAACTCGTCTTAACTAGTAAAAAACGAGTTCTAACGAATTCAATCCGTTGAAACCGTCTTCGAGTGAAGTCAAGGTTTCGGTGTTTGGGTTTCGAAACGTAAATTCTAGTTTTCACTAGGAAAAACTAGTGGTACTGAAGGCGTGCAGTAGGGACCAGCTTTTACAATGTACTAGTTGCGCAACTAAGTTTCCGGGTTTTTTTTACCAATAACAAATCGAAAATTTCAAGACAAATACAAAAAATGGTTCATTCGAAGTATTGTCCCTCGCTATTTACACATTTTTGCCATCTCTCTGGCAATACATAAATACCGCGACGATAAAAAGACGCGTCTTTGGACTGAAACCATTCGTCCAACCAATTTTGTACTGCATCGTAATTGGCCAAGTGTAGCCCACCCAAGCCATGCGCCATCGACCGGAACAAGTGATAGTCTGACGGGGCCAGTTCTGGCGAGTACGGCGGGTGCAGTAGCAGATCCCATTTCAGTGTTTTTATGGTGTCCTGGACGATGGAACTGCGATGGCACGGAGCGTTGTCGTGCTGCAATATCACACGTTCGTGTCTCGTGTCCCATTTTGGCAGTTTTTCGTGCAATGCGTGGTTCAAATTGATTAGTTGTTGTCGGTAGCGATGCCCATTGACAGTTTCGCCCGGTTTCAGCAGCTCGTAGTACACGATTCCTTTCTGGTCCCACCAAACGCAGAGCATTGTCTTTTTTCCGAAACGATTTGGCCGTGCCGTCGATGTTGTCGCTTCGCCAAGTGAAAGCCACGATTTTCTGCGTTTGGGATTCGCGAAATATATCCATTTTTCATCGCCAGTAACAATTCGATGCAGGAAACCCTTTTTGTTCTGCCGCAAAAGCAAAATTTCGGAAGTGGCTCGTCGAATTTCCATTTGTCTCTCAGTCAACTCACGCGGCACCCACTTTCATTCCTTATGAATTTTTCCCATGGCGTACAAACGTTTCGAAATACATTGCCGAGTCACATTTAATGCCTCGGCAAATTGATCTTCTGTTTGAGTGTCATCTTCATCCAATAACGCTTGCAGATCGGCGTCCGCAAATGTTTGCGGTCTTCCCGAGCGCTCCTTGTCCCCAGTCTCAAAATCACCACTTCTGAACCACTTGAACCAATCTTTACACGTTGTTTTTGATGGTATATGTTCGCCGTAGGCCTCCTCAAGTAACCGACGTGCTTCAGCTGCAGTTTTTTTTAGGTTGAAGCAGAAAAGCAATGCTTCTCGCAAACGCTGTTTATTTGGCATGAACTTTGACATTTTCGAGGTTAGAAAAAAGGTCGTTGTGGTGCGATATTTGTTTGTATTACGACCGGGTATTTTTAACAGATGTCCAAGCTATAAAGACACCAAATTTCAGACCTGTATGCCGACTACATTTGTCGCTAGCGCCATCCATGTGTGAAACCCGGGAACTTAGTTGCGCACCTAGTAAAACGCGTTCAAACTGAAAATGAGATTTAAGACGGAATGACACCTCATCGCGGTCGGTATGGTAGAACAATTATAGATACCCAAAAATCTCTGAAACGGCTCTTCAGATCCCGTCGAAACTTTGCCAAACGACGTCAAATAGATAGACAAACAGCTGTCTGCCCCTCAAATTTTCTGAATATGAGAAAAAAATGTAGATTGTCTTATGATAAGCCAATCTACATTTTGTTTCTCAAATTCAGAAAATTTGAGGGGCAGACAGCTGTTCGTCTATCTATTTGACGTCGTTTGGCAAAGTTTCGACGGGATCTGAAGAGCCGTTTCAGAGATTTTTGGGTATCTATAATTGTTCTACCATACCGACCGCGATGAGGTGTCATTCCGTCTTAACTGGAACATACATATGCAGTAAGACCCCAATTAACCAGAGCGCTCGGGACCGAACGACCCACGGATAACTGAAACCATGGTTATTCCGAAATAAATGTTATACACCTTTTTGTAATTATTAATCCGATCTCAGATTTATTGTAATGTACACATGACTTCTTATATTCAAAGATAATCATCTACGTTTACATTGCGTCATTTTTTTTAAGACAAGTTAGTTGATTTCGTTTATTTTTGGTTTCGGGCTTGAGGCGAGCGACTGCGCCTGGCCGCACATGCGAGGCGCTTGAAAGACGCACGGTTAATCTGCTCCACGGATGATCCGACCCCGGCTGATCGGGGTTTTAGTGTACATAGCATTTAGAACATCTTCCCGAGTATACACTATTTGTGTGACGTTTAGTGAAAATGTCAGTTTTATTTTTCAACTCAAACTCAAGTTATTTAATTTTAGTGATGATTTTACGGAAGTTTTAATTTTTATAAAAATATTTTTTAAATCAACTTTCTCAATTTTCGAGATATGCGGTTAAATTTTTGTACGGAAGTAGCATACGAGATATTTTCGGAGATCTTGGAATGCACGGTCCTCGATGTCTGTATTGTTGGAGCGCTTCGAAATTTTACAAATTTACAGTATCATACTTTGAAAAAGCGTTTAAGGGCCTCTCATGAACGATAAAGAACAATTTGTGGATAATAACAAGTTAAGGATTGATATTAATTGATTTCCGTTACTTCGCAACAACGCAAACTTCAACATCGTTATTCTACAGGCTACATTCGTACTGAATTTTGCGAGAAAATAAATTTAAAAATTCAAGAGATGCCGCAGCATCTTGACACCAAGTAATAAAAAAATAAAACGTTTACCCCATTGACGAACTCGCCGCGTACTCTTTATACACTAAGATGGGATTTTATCTGTCCCTTTTGAACTTTGAATCGACGCCACGCGAAAATGCGTCGACTAATCGAAAATCTGATGACATTTCACAAGTGTAACGTGATTGTTTCCTGTCGTTTGGTTCAGGTTATTTTTCTATCCGTCCACTCAATCCCGAGATCTCATAATGTACGGCCGAATTTCCGAGCGATTTTTTTCCCCAAAAAAGTTTCTCCAACAATCGCGGTTTAGTTGAA
Organism: Ophion slaviceki; assembly: GCA_944452715.1. NCBI lineage: Eukaryota > Metazoa > Arthropoda > Insecta > Hymenoptera > Ichneumonidae > Ophion > Ophion slaviceki. The sequence continues at coordinate 10,916,232 of OX101783.1, read as the reverse complement.
TCGAATAATGTAAATTCGTCATGTCGTAAACATAGTACACACGCCCTTTTGAGCGTTATTTAACAAAAAGTTTAACAGCGCAACGAGCAACGCTTCTCAGACTCATCTCGCGGAACTCGACAGCTGATTGCGATCTTGCCTTCTATATATACATATAATATAATATGTTGCAGAGTGAGGCGTTTTGACAACTCTAATCATTAGTCATGGTTGGAGCGTTTCCAAGCTTAAAAGTAATAGCCCTTTTTAAGGCGAATAAAAAATTTAACGAAGCTTCCCCGTGTCGGGAATGTCTGATTCAAAGAATTAAGGGGTTACCCCCACTTGCGATTTTGAAAAAATCAATTTTTTTTATTGTATTTTTTTGAAGTATAAGTATTTTTGAAGTATTAGTATAAGTAGCCCGGAATAGATGACTCTATGTAAGTTTACAAAAAAAAATATTTTCTTCGTGTAAACTGAAATTGAAACTTTAAACGCGTTTTTCTCAAAATGGCATTTCTGAAGTCGGTGACCAAGATTACTCGAACACTAATGAACCGATCTTCTTGAAATTTTGCAGGCTTTTTAATACATAAAAATGTAGTCTTTAATCGTTCGATTTTTTTTCGAAAAAAAATGGCCGTTTTATAGCCAAAAAACGGCCGTTTTTTTTTCGTTAAAATCGAACCATTAACTTTGACTGTCCGCCATTTTGTGAAAAATGAATATTTTTTAAAATCCTTCGATTAAAGACTAGTTTATACTTATATTTGACTAAATCCATCCGCATTTTTTTTCAGATGATCCACTTCGCCGCAATGTTGGTCACCGCAAACCGTGTATATAAAAACATTATTTCATTGACTAAACAGGGTAAAATTTTTCAATAAAAAAATTACTGAAAGTTCTTCAAGATGTGTTCTTTAAGATGGTATATTGATCGATTAAAAAAGTTTTGTAGTTTTCTTTTAAAAAATTCATGAAAAAGGCATTTTTTTGCGCTACAAGTGGGGGTAACGCCTTAATCGAATACGAAGATCAAACGGGCCCTTCTTAGGGCCAAAAATAAATTTGACAAAAGTTCTTCGTGGAAATAGGCCGGCATGCAGTATATTTAGCACATGCCCTGGAAAGAATAAAACGGCAAAGCATGAAATCGACTTGCATTGAACATTGATACGAAAAAAAAGTATATTTTCATGTCAATGTGAGAAAAATGAAGAATTCCTCCTGTGTATCGAGAAATATAAATTTATTAACAGTCTTTGAAGATATTAAATGTTGATTGCTTTTAGTTAAAAGGTAAAAATGTGTATTTGTCTTACAGTAACTAAAAACAATCAACATTTTGCATCTTTGGAGACTGCGACACGAAAATTATGGATTTTTTCACAGTGATCGGAGACTAATAACCCGTGCGGTTGATGCGACGCTTAAAATTTAAAATAATATATACTGCCGCAGTAGTCATTTTTCCAGGTGATAGGAACCAATAATGTTACGTCTTTCCGAGCTTTTTTTCTTAACCATGCACACCAAGTCGTTGCACAGCATTCTCAGTGTACTTATGTGGTACATACGTTGTACTGTTATATAATGGTGATATCAATTTTATGTCATAATAGTAATATAATTTTTTTCAATGAAAATGAAATATTTGACAATAGATTATTCCTGCGGTATAACAGTTTTGTGTACAACATTTCTAGTAAACTGGCTTGGCTAGTTTAAAAAATGTTATCTTATTAATTAAAAAAAATACATAAAAACCATTGCTTGAATTAAAATAAAAAGTAACTATAAGGTGAATCAGAATGTTTTTATAAGTTAAAATAAGTGATAATGTTTTTGAGGGGATTTTTCTTATTACTTGGTGTTTATTTTCTACGTTTCAAAAGTAGATTCATTCTGTGGATGCTCATTTTTAATAAAATATATAATTAAAGGACGAAATTATGCATATTTATATTTTTATTACGTACATAAGCAAAACTTTGGTGTTACAACTCGACCATTATTTTTTTCAACTGCCTCAGCCAATGTTTTATACAATTCAGAATGAAATTTTGAGTCATCTACAATTATGCCTATTTATAGACTAAGCTCAACAATTAAAGGATCACTAAATTTTCGCCAAATTTTTACCATATTTGAACAGCTATATTTCAGTACAAAATAACGGTAGAAAAATTTGAATAAAGCATTTTGAAGCGTGAAGTTTGCTCTTTAGAAATGTTAATTTTTTTTAAATTTCTCTTTTTTTAATGGGTTTTTACCCGTTGAACTACAAAAAGCAGAAATTGAAAAACATTACACAACTTTGAGCATATGTATGGGGAACGAAATTTTTTTCTCGAAACACTGTTCTCGTGGTTATGAAGAACAACGCTTTCTGCTCTAAAATCGTTTTTTAGCAAGCTCTCTACGATTCTTTTTACTGAGTTATTGACGATCAAGCAAAAATTTCGTATTTCGACTTTGAAAAGTCATAACTTCGGTAAAAAAAGGTCGCACAATGTTCATGAGGATAGTATTAGAAAGGTGGAGTTTTCGGCTACAAAACGGTTACAAATTTTTATTTTATTTTCCCCTTTTTTGTTATCGCAAAACGCGCTTAAACATAATGTGCAAATCTCAGAATTTTACCGTTTTTCGTTAAAAGTGGCGCAGGTCTATAAGAACCTATAAATCGCAAAAGTTTTTCAGGCAAAGTTATGCTAAAACAATGTGCAAGTAAACGGATTCCTGGAATTTGCCTTTCCCCCTGCCCGGCGTCGTGAAAATTCAAAAATCGTTAAATCTTCCCGTTTTCATACGGAATGCCAGTCTGTCTTGCAAAACATGAAAATTCGAAAACTGCCGCTGTGATCTGTGTTACCTAAAAATTGAAAGCAGAGCGAAAGACCCCACAGTTCGTCACTTCTGGAGTATTAAGGGGCCAGTCCACTTTGAAAATTTCGAAAAATCGAAAGCAAGCAAGACTTGAAGAAATCGACGATGATGAGCAGTCAGAAAGGATTTTGTATGGTGCAGGAATTGCCGATTGAGTTTAGGTAAGAGTTTTTCATAGTATAAACTTCAAACGCGTTTTTCTCGAAACAACGTTTTCAAAATCTAGATCCATCGTCTCTCTAAAACTAATAAACTGATTCTCTTGAAATTTGAACCACATATTGTAAACATGATTCGCCACAAGATGACCCTCGATGGTTTTAAAATTTTGATTTTTACTCTTTTTTTGCGAAAAACTGCGAAAAACGCGTTTTTTAAATACTTTTTTCGTTTTTCATCTGCCTTTTTTTTTATTTCTTTATAACACTTTATACCCGAGGGTCATTTTGTAGCTGGTGTCATACTGAATCTAATGGACTTTGATTTTTTTTGTTCGAGGCAAACCGTTGCCGAGTTGTGATGGAGCTACCTAGTCCACCTATTTTTGAGGCGTTACGTTAAACTATAGTTTTTGTACTTAAAAATGAATAAAAATGAATAAAAATTTTTTTTGCATTTATAGACCTTATTTATCAAGCTCAACAACTTTTATATTCATATCTTTTCTAAAATCCGCCAAAAAAATCGCGAAAATAGCCTTTTTTCGTGGCTCCAAAGTGGACTAGCCCCTTAATTGACTCCAAACCTTTTCTACTTGAATTGGGAGTGAGCGTGTGCGGCCTAATATCGCGTATTGCCACCTCGGTTGCGGATCACTGCCAAGAGGCGGTCGCGCATTAAGGGGCTATACTAGTGTGACACTTTAAAAAAATCGACTTTTTTGTTGCCTTTTTCGACAGTTTATATTTTCAAGAATATCATTATCATTTATATCATTTATATCATTTATATCAATATCATTTTATCTTGCAAAAATCGATAGTTAAATCTTTAAACGCGTTTTTCTCGAAATGAGATTTTTCAAATTTGCTGACATTGTAACTCAAAGAGCAATTATCCGATTGACTTGAAATGTGAACTGAGTACTCTTGAATATATTTACTCTACAATGACGTAGGATATTTTTGATTGGATGAAAATTGACGATTTGGCATTGAAAAAAACGACCATTTTATAGGCAAGAAAACAGACTTTTTTTTCATAACTAAGCCATTTTGTTAGATTTTGATATTTTTCGAAAATCCTACGTCATTGTACAGGAAATACCTTCCAGTTTAACGACATTTTTTCCTTTTTCGGTTTCAGCTACTCAATCGGCCGGAATCGTGTCAGCAGTGGAGGAACTTTTTTTTGCACCTCCGAAGGCAGCGCATAATTCGCTTGGATCTCAATATTTTTCTATGAAAAAATTATGTAACATAGGTCAAATATAGCTAAATATATAAATTTTCCGAAACGTTTAATTGAGTACTTTTCTTCCCTAAAATTCCCGAAAATCTGCGCCAAATTTGAACGAGTGCATGCCTCAAGTCGTTTAAATTCGCAATGTTCGAATCATCCCGCCGTAACCGGCATCCAATGATGTCCCAAACGTGTTCGATTGGGTTCTATTCACTGGATGGTTGAGGGCAACAATGCGATTTGCTGCCGAAAATGCTCGTGAATATGCAGCGGTATGGCATCGTGCATTATCATGCATCAAGCGGAATCGATGGCCGAGCCGTAACCGAAGTGGCAATACGTTTGGTGTTGGAATTTCGTCAACGTAACGTCGCGCGTTTAGACCTGGTGGAGGACCTGGTCGAAACCATCACGGAACCGCCATGATGTGGTCTAACGGCTGTGGTCCAGTCGCGCCTGCAGCGCTCGTCACGCCGACGCCAAACCCGTTGCCGACCATCATTGTCGAACCGCGTGAATCTCGACTCATCAGTAAAAAAAGACATTGCTCCATTGGCGGAGACCCCAACGCCTGTGGAAACGTGCGTACTGCAGTCGAGCTCGTTGGTGGCCATTGGTTGAAAATGGCACGCGACTCGATCTGTAAGATCATAATTGGCGCTCACCCAAACGATTCCTTGCCGTAGTACGCGATATGCACCCACCGCTCCCGTGTCGGGATTCACGTACATCGTATACAATTTGCAACGTCGTGATAAATCGATTGTTACGTACAATTCAAGCAATCAGCCGATCTTCTCGTGCGCGTGTCATTCGCCTTCTTTCTTGGCCCGGTCGCCTGGAATATTGGCCACTTTCACGGAATCGGGCTCTGACTCGACTAATGACGGACTGACTAAAAAGAATCATTTTTTTTAATCAACATTTCTAAACAAGCAAAATTCACGCTTCAAAATGCTTAAAAAAAATTTTCTACCGTTATTTTCTACTGAGATACAGCCGTTCAATCATGGTCAAAATGTTGGCGAAAAATGAGTGATCCTTTAATTATTGCGCTTAGTGTATTTATGTCACGAGATGATTAATTATTACCATTAATTAAGGAGGTACCTGAGTAAATGGCGAGAAAAACAGGTAAACTTCGGGAATTTTTGTCTCAAAAACTAATGTTTCGATTGGATCCGGGTTTTTTTTTATTGGAAAATATGCACATTGGGGTATGTTTAGGAATTTGTTAAAAAAAATTCGTTGACTGGAAGCGATTCAAACGGGATTATCTCGAAACATAGTTTTCAAAGTCGGTGCCAGATGTATCTCGAAAACGGCTTGTCCGATTTTGTCCAAATTTGGATACAATATTCTTCGACAGTTTTTCTCGTCCGCCACGTAGGGGTTTTTCATTTGATCGAACCATTGCTTTTTTATGCAATGTGTATGCAATCCAAAAACGTCGGAAATTGCGAACGAAAAACGAATGTTAAATTAAAACGGTCGCAATTCCGTCAAAAATGAAAATTTCAAAAAAATCCCACGTGGCGAACGAGAAAAACTATCGAAGAATATTGTATCCAAATTTGGACAAAATCGGACAAGCCGTTTTCGAGATACATCTGTCACGGACTTTGAAAACTATGTTTCGAGATAATCGCGTTTGAATCGCTTCCAGTCAACGAATTTATTTTTAAAAAACTCCTAAACATACCTCAATGTACATATTTTCCAATTTAAAAAAACCGGATCCAATCGAAACATTAGTTTTTGAGATAGAAATTCCCGAAGTTTACTTGTTTTTGTCGCCGTTTACTCAGGTACCTGCTCTTGATATAAAGTGTTGCCGGAATACGGCAACTTCGCGGGCGTTGAGGTTGTCAGTAATGCGTTTCATTCGCCAGCCAAACTTCATCATCTTAAATCAACCTTGAACATATATGGTTTACTATGGAAAAGTTGGGGAGTTTTTTTTCTAAATGTTTACAAAGGTTTAGTTTGGGTTAATCCGTTGTTAGAAATGGTTCATCTTGGTGCTAAATAGCCAAAAAATTACATCGCCCGTAGCATGAACGTCTTGGGCATCTAGCCGCACGTAAAATTACATACATTAAACTATTTTTCTCTGATGTTTTGAGGTGAAACAATTTCAAAAAATTCGCGAAGACTCAGTATAGTCTAGACAACAACATATATTTTTTTTCAATTTTATCTGGGTTTGTGGCTAACGCTCGAGCCTTCCTAATGCAAAACAACAATATATGAAAACCTGCGCACGTTTTACCAGAAACAATTCACGAACATTCCTATTTTTTTTTCACCAGAATAAAAAATGCTTCTTTCTCGAAAGGCAAAAAATATCGTAGAACATACATGAGGGTGTCTCGGATAAGTATTCACAGGAGGCATCTAAATTTTCCTTTTGGACGTCACTTTTCGGGCCACCCTCTATATTCTTACGTACGGATATGAATTATACATATGTCAAAAGGATATATATATCCTCTCGATGGACCTAAAGGGTCGCCCAAAGACCCGAGGCGCCCACCTTTTCTCTGTTGCCTAATCATCTCAACACTCGACTTTCTTCCTATTTTCTAATATATGCACACTGTACGGCATGGTCCGTTTCTCCGACGATCGGCAATGCGACCCCCGCAGACCCGGCGAGCTTACGACGCGCAAGTTTCGAGCGTAATCCGAGAACAGGGAAACGAGAACATTTGCCGCGTGGTCGTGCTTATTGACCGGGCGTAAAGAGTTTTTATGGTTAGGGCAATAAAAACCCGTCGTCCCGAAGGGTCGTCGAGCCGTAAACCGCTCCCCTCGCTATACCTGCGCGTTGCGTGACCGTGCCAGAAACCAAAGAAGCCTTCCATAGCAAATAGCCCTCCATACAGTGTCCATAACCCAAAGGCTTTCGATACTGCGCGGCACTAGCGCCGCCTGTCGGGTTAGTGCGCGCGCGACATCACCTCGAGACTCTCCACATGTTACGCATGTGACCCAAAGAAACGCATTTTTTTAAACACAAAGGTACATATACTCAGAGACGTTAAAAAAATCACCAAAAAATACAGAAAAGCAACAAAAACATGGCCGCGGGCAGATGATACTATTTTCGAAGTCGGTGGACATGATATCTCGTGAACCACTTGATGAATTGTTTCTAAATTTACAGGCGATACGATGAAAAACTTTTAAATGTTATTGACAATCTCACTTCGCAGCATTGAAAATGCTTTTAAAACTGAATGTTTGTTGTGGTAGGCTTGGTATAGGCGTCTCGGTTATCTGGATGTCGCACGAAACTAACGCCACCCCCACTCCTACTGCGCTGTAGTAGAGTGGGGGTAGTAGAGTGGGGGGAGATGCGACATGCTGAATGCCTGTGATTGGTTGAAAAATGCGCTCTCCCCACCCAATTTTAATCTTGTTATTAATTTAAAAATTATATTACAACTTACATTACAAAGATTATATAACAATTACTATACAGACAAACCCAATTATGTACGTCAATGTATCAATCATTTATGAAAAATAATAAAAACCAACTCATATTATTTACATGTACCTTTTTTTACTACCCGAAAAGTCTGATTGCATTACAATGCCATGAAATAGTTGAACTTTGTGTAACATCTGTAGATTTACAAAATTAATCTTCATTTTTCTAATAGTTATGTAAAAATGACGACTTTGTTCATCAGGGTGTCTAATTTTGACCGGAACTGAAATTGCATGACATTTAAGGATTTTTAAGGCACGAATGGGGATTTTTTCATGACTCTTGGTATGACTTTCTGGCATAGAAGTATACTTAATGATTCTACAGTGCGACCGATTTTTTAAATTTTTATATTTTTATTTTGCTCTTTCAAACAGATGTGTGTTGTATGCCAATAAAAAGTATACGGAATAAAGGAAAAGTCAACAAACTGTACAATCACATATGTAGTAAAAAATGTGAGACAAACATAATTTCAAGATTGCTGTAAAGAAATATATTTTGGGAGCATCCAGAAAAATATTACATACATTTAGGAACTTTGAGTAATATCATCTAGTCGCTTTACACGAATAACAAAGAAAAACTAATATGTTGAGATAACGCATCATTTCCTTTTACTTTCTTCTATTTTATTTTCTATCGATTCGATATTCGCTTCTGTATCGACAAGTACCACAAAGTTAGTTCATATTGAATGTAGACTCAACGATAATTTAGTAGGGTATAATAATTCAGGTAGACTGGTAATTTTTCATGACATTTCATGACTTTTTCAGGGTCGAGTGTAATTTCATGACATTTAAGATTTTTCATGACTTTTCAGGTCGGTAGACACCCTTTTCATAGATTTTGTATGCTCGAGTTTCAATGCGTCGCCACTTTGTCAAAAAAAATGATTTTAAAAATAGACTCGTAATTATTGTTAACTTGAATAACCTGTTCAATTTTAGATTTCAGATGGACCGTTTAAGCTGAAGAGTTTCCACCGCCAAATGTCGCAAAAAAAATTCATCTGCCGGCGGCCATGTTTTTGTTGTCTGTATTCTTTGGTGATTTTTTTTAAAGCTCTCAATATATGTACCTATATTCTTAATAAATATGCGTTACATTTTTACCAGGCGCTTCCGATAAAAAAAATCGGAATTTGCCAATTTTGTCGGGCCTCCAGGTAGATGTAACCCCTTAACGATCCGTGAATATTCAGAATTTACGACGCAGGTATTGGGGAACAATAACTCACCGGGTGTCATCGCGAGCGCACCATCGCGTTACTGATACCTGTGGCGTTGTGGCCAACTGGAGCAATCCTTCGTACACCTCGCGCCGTGTCATTCCTCGCCTTTCGAGACCTCGTTTCAGCTGGCCACGATCACGATAAACGGCACCGACAAATAATAGATTTGATTCGTCATTGATATGTTTTTTCTACCGATAGAATTTGTGTACTGAACGCCGTGTTGTGGTTTTTACCTTCTTGAGAAGTATTTTCCGTTCGAGTGTGCCGACCTGCGGCAACCACGATCTCACGGCAGAATTCTCGTGACCCATTGTTACGAACGCGGCAAAAGTTTGCACCGCGCGAGAATCCTCTTGTTATGTATATTTGTACATATGTATGTATCTATCTATCTATATATATGTCTATATATCAACAAGTGGCCGCGCGTTCGACGGCGCGCTAATGTTCCTCCCAGCCTCGAAAATATTGCGATTTTTCTTGAACGTCTGCAGCATCTATTTCTTCGCGCACTTCAACGCTCTGTAGAAAACCCTGAAACAAAAAGCAGTCGGCACGTTGAGTGAGAAATGATTAGCTCCGTTGGCTTTGTCACCCCATCACTACGAAAAACCGCCAGGGATTTGGTTCAATATTCTTAAAAAAATTTTAACTTAAGGCCGACGCCTCAATTAAAAGATTAAAACAGCGTTTTTCCGGGAATTTTTTTAGAAGGGAAAAAAACGCGTGCACCCAGTAAACATTGAGGTATCGTTTCATGTATATTTAAAATGTTTTTAAAAAAGATGTTCAACATGATACAATAAATGACTGCAGATATCTAGGCCTATTCCATGTGCGTCTTGCCACTGCAGTCCCCAATCGGGGGGAAGGAAACAGATCGTGGTTCTTGACTGAAACAAAAAAACCAAAAAATTTCAATTGTCAGATTTTCTTCTGGGTGAACTAAGGAAAAGCTGAAAAAGTTGTTAAATTATAACTTTTCTCAGGTTAAAAAAAAAGTGTTGGAAAAAACCATTCAACGTGCTATAAAAATTATCTAAAGAGTTTTTAACGACTTTTTTTAGTTCACTTACAAGCAAAGGTTACGAGATCGATCTCCCCGATTTCGATGAAATTTGGCATGCTTGTAGAATGGGTAAAAATAGGCGACACGTATTTTTTTATATCTGTGGAACCCGATTTTTAAGGGTTGAAACGCACCCTCGAATAATGGGGTGTTTTTCATTTTTCGTCGATAACGTTTTAACGGTACGATATGGAAAAAATTAAAAATGCAACAATGTTTATTTTTTTTGTGTACTATACATTGGCGATGAGAACGATGCAGATAGCAACAAATTTCACATTGTTTATTGCAAGAATACAATTTTTTCAACCGTATCTCCGAGAATTTTTAATCGATTGGGATGTAAATTTGCATACATGTAGAGAATGGGAAACTAGCGGATACGTGTTTTTTCTTTTTCAGATTTCTCACAATTAAGGGGTTGAAAGAGCCCTTCGTTTTTTAGGCAAGAGCATTGTATAATCAGCTAGCCTTTTGGCATTCCGGTCGAATTTCACGTTAATATAAGTTTTTGTTATGGCGCAATTGCATATTTGTAACATTCCACTAAATCCCCCTCCCTCCCCCACCGGTCCCCCTCTCGAACGGCAAACATTCAAAGTTCTTACCGTGCGGTATGGACGAAAATTTGTAGAAATAAAAATAAGTTACACAGAAAGTACAATCAGTCAAAATAGTCGATACAAATTTTCTCGTTTTAGCGGAACAACACTCTTAAGGGATCAACGCACCCTTAAAAACTTGTTTTTTTTTCTATAACTTCTGAACGGGCCGATATAAAAATAAAGTTTGAAGAGAAAAAATGTTGTATTCTTCGACCACTAGACGTTCATGATGATAACGATTATTACAGCGTGTTGTTTATTGCAATAACTCGCGATTAACTGGTGAAAAATCACTTTCCAGTTTTCCGCTAATATGAGTACAGGCAAGGATCGCAATCACGGATTGACTTCGTGCTTCGGGAAGCAACTGAATTATAATTGTATATTTACGAAGAAATACCACTCCACTCACCGTATCGAAGGCACTATCTGCAGAGATTACAGCGTTTTTGGGTTGCTGCTGCAACTCGTGAACAGAGTGATGCAAAACATTTTTATCAGCTTATACCGCAGCATAATTTAATCTTATTCACAAACACCAGAACCAATGAACGAAAGAAATAAATCTGTGCAAAGCGCGACTACGGTAGAAAGAGCGGCTACCCCATGATAACCTTGAGATCGCCTTGATTGAATTTAGTTACGAATACAAGACAAGAGCTGTAGGTTACTGGAGATCCGGGGCGAACGGGAATAGAAAATTATCATCTGTTCAAACAAAGTTGAGAAAGGTGAAATCAGTGCCGCAATTACGCCGGTGAGCCCACAGTATAAGTAAACCTACAAAGAAAAGTTAACAAAAATAGCTCACTACACGATAAACAATTTTAAAGATGCTTTGGATAAAAAGCTGCCTGTTCATGATATGGGTCTTTGACGATGGGCCTTACGTGCACGAGAAATTGTAGAAATGCCAGCCGTAGATTTCAAAGCATCCGCTTCTTGGGTAAGAACATTCAAAAACAAACATCGAATTGTGTCACAGAAGATTACTAAATGTGTAACAAAACAACAATTATTGAACGCTGATCACTTCAAAACAACGCTACCGAATTTATAAAAACGGTGAAAGTGAAGATAGCCAACGTTGGGGCTAAAAACACATTTAATTCTGATCAAAGTGTATTCAATATAGAGCTACATACAGGCCACACATTGGCAAAAGAAGGGCAGAAATACGCTGAGACAGTAGTGCAATCGAAAACATCAACGACACACACTTATACTATACAGCCTTTGATTTCTGCGAATGGTAAGCTGTTGGCACCTATGTTGATCGTTTTAAACGAACCTACTGGCAAATTTGAACCTCGAGTGGAACAAACTATGTTCAGAGCCGAAAATATATTTCTATTGGCTTCGAAATCTGGAAAATTGACTACTAATCAGTTCAAGCGTTGGTTCCAAGAAGTATATAATCCCAATACGGGACCAAAATCGGAAATACTTCTGGATTCTTGGAGCGGTCAATGTCCAACTGCATTTAAAGAAATGGATATGCAAGGGAATGGATATGCAACATTAAGGTTTTAACCATTCCAGCAGGTAAGTATATTACACCAGTTTCATTAGTTTTGTCGACAATTGGTTCACATTATAATAAGCAGTTCTTGCAGGTACAACTGGAATAATACAGCCCCTCGATGTTTATGGCTTCCGTGTATGGAAAAACTTCGTCACTTTTCTAACGCCGTAATATTATACAATTACGACGTCAATCTGCACTTGAAAGACAATATTGTTAAGTTACAATCTCTTACACACAACCAGTTTTCTTCTCCGCGGTTTACAGGCCTTTTCAAATATGCGTGGTACAAAAGCGGTTACAAAAAAGAAAGACCACCAAACTTCGAAAATTCGGTAGAATTTTGCTGTTCACAAAATGCACTAATATACGATATATGCGGCGAAGCAGCTATTATCACTTATGCGTGGTGTAAGAAATCTGTTTGTTTCAAACACTTTTATCATGACTAGCATTAATGTAATAAGTATAATCCTTGGAAAAAAAGCATAAAATTGAAACGTGTCCTAAATAAGTAAGCGTGAAAACATTTTTCCGATTATATTTTAATCTTCAAAGGCAGTACGTGTCGGGAGAGAATTTCGTCGTACATATACAATTGTAATTCAGTTGCTTGCCGAAGCACAAAGTCAGTCCGTAATTGCGAGCCTTGCATGTACCCATATTAGCGGAAAAGTGAAGAGTGATTTTTCACCAGTTATTCACGAAGTAATGCAATAAACACCACGCCATTCGTTGCTGTACTCATCATTATCAGCATGAACGTCTAGTACTCGAAGAATACAACATTTTTCCGCTTTAAACTATATTTTTATTTCGGCCCGTTTAGAAGTTATAGAAAAAAAAAACAAGTTTTTAAGGGTGCGTTGACCCCTCAAGAGTGTCGTTCCGCCAAAACGAGAAAATTTGTATCGACTATTTTGACTGATTGTACTTCCTTTGTAACCCATTTTTATTTCTACAAATTTTCGTCGATGCCGCACGGTAAGAACTTTGAACGTTTGCCGTTCGAGAGGGGGACCAGGGAGGGGGGGGGGGGTAGTTGAATTTTACAAATATGCAATTGCGTCATAATACGAACTTATATTGACGTGAATTTAGACCGGAATGCCAAAAGGCTAGCTGATTGTATGATGCCCTTGGCTAAAAAATCGTAGAGCACTTTGAACCCCTTAATTGTGACCGATCGGAAAAAGAAAAAAAAACACGTATCTGCTACTTTCCCATTCTCTACATGTATGCAAATTTACATCCCAATCGATTAAAAATTCTCGGAGGTGCGGTTGAAAAAATTGCATTTTTGCAATAAAGAATGTGAAATTTGTTGTCATCGGTGTCGTTTTCATCTTCAATGAATAGTACGCGAAAAAATAAACATTGTTGTAATTTGAATTTTTTTCATATCTCGTACCTTTTAAACGTTATCGACGAAGAACGAAAAACACCCCAATTTTCGAGGGTGCGTTTCAACCCTTAAAAATCGGGTTGCGCAGATATAATGAAAATTCGTTTCGCCTATTTTTACCCTTTCTACAAGCATGCCAAATTTCATCGAAATCGGAGAGATCGACGGCGCAACGTTTCCTTGTTAAAAGAGATTTTCATACTGAAGAAAATATACTTTGGTTTGATTCAATAGGTCGTTTAGTTTTTTGCTGTCATAAAAACGAGAAAACGCGCTTCGAAGTTTTCAATAGAAGGAAATATCAACCTTTTGTTTACTTACACTAATAATCTACTAATCAGCTATTCCTGGTCCCTACAGAAGTCCTTCTGCTTCGTCAAAGTACTCGTTCAGATGACTTTAGTCGAGTCTACGAGCTGAACGAGCCTTCTTGCTGCTAAATGAGTGGCGCCTGTCCTCCCTCTCGATCCGTTGCGCGTGAGCGAAAGCAGCAAACATTTTGCACTGCTGGCCAATACTCAAATCGAGCAACTGGATGGTACTCAAAATGGCTTAATACCCTTCGTTGAACATACCTGCAGCCATGTAGGCAGCCACTTAACGACTTTTTGGTCGGAAATCAGGTGTTTTGGAACGATGCGCCAGACTGTTGAGTTGAACGACTTGTTGCAATTTTGCGTGTGACCGCCTAAGCATCGCATTAAAAGGACATCGTTTGAGGGTTGTTTATAAATTGGGCGAATGTGTTTCTCAATTTTTTCACCACTCAATCGAACAGGATGCTCAATCAAGCTGTCGACGCCTATTGGACAATTCTCGTGCCGAGGGGATTTGTCTGTTGAATAATAAGGACCAAGCGTTGCTATTATAGCTTCTTTCATCTTTTGGACAGAATCAATATTTCTTCTAATTGCCAAACCATAATAAATTATTAGTTTTTGTTATGACACTTTCCGTCAGCCGATTGCTACCACCGAACTTCTCTTCTTTATATTTCGAAGTGGTGTACCGATACGTTTTTGTACATGTCCCAAGCACTCATTTTTTTGTGACAGGGCAATCGTCACCGTACGGATTTGTGTTCAAAATACCCGCAAAAGTTTTCGAATCGACGTCGCCGATTTAATTTGTATATTTTACGCCAAATTTTTCGTCGGGTCTTAAAAACATTTTTATGATAGAATCAACCTCCATCTTTCCTGCTGACCCTACGTGATTTAAGGAGCACGATTCGTTATGATTTTCATACCACTCTTTAAGCTCGTCATTGCCCAGTGTTTTCTTCTTCATGGTACATGCGTGGCAGTATCAACTTTTTACGATCAGGTCGACTACTTTGCCATAGTAGTACCCAATGAGAGCTGTTACACCGTACAATGAAGTAAAGCGACGTTTTTTCCAGGCTCCATCGCCGGGAACTTTTTAAATGAGTTTCGATTCTTTCTTTTTCTACATTCTTTTCCCGCTCCTCTTTGACAGCCTTCTCACTGACTGTTTTGAACATCGATTCCGATGTCAAGTGAAGGTGCTGCACTATCCTTTCGTACGTTAATTTCGCCATCCCTTGGCACAGGTCCATGAGGCCACAAAATACATTGATGCCTTCTCGTGCAACACCAAGTAGCTTTAACGAACAGGATCCATCTATATATTTCGTAATCGGCGTTTATTAACGGTTCTGAATTAATTTCTCCTCGACCGCACATCCACGACAAAGTAATTCTGAAACCTAAACCTCGATGTCCGCTCTCTCCAAATGCTGTGCTTTGTTTGCACGATCTGCAGGAGGTGAACACCTGCAGATAGTGGAGCGGAACACTCACATACCTGCTCGACGCTTCTTTGCTTTTGGCCTTGTATCTTCGAAAATATTTATAATTCGCCTCTGTAACTTTGTAAATATATTTTTGGATAGATTATCTATCGATTTTAGCAATTAAAAAAAAACGATTTTTCGATCCTTCTAATTCAGGCTCCGACCTTAATAAAAACGAAATAAAATTCTTCCTAGAAAAAATGAAAAAAATGCTACATTTTAATTTTGATAATTGAAACGCGATAACAAAATAAGCTCGATCAATTTACGTCAATGTCATCTCTTATGAGGAAAAACTCTTTTTCTTTTTGTTTCAGATCAGCCGGGTGGCCAAAATCAAGTACACCGTTTGAGTCCCGCACACTCAAAGCTCCCTCACGAGAATGTTTATTACTTCTTTAGTATTCATTTTTTTTCTAAATTTTGGTACACAACTTTCTCAATGTACAAAGGAATAACGATTTTTCAATCATCTTACTTATTCGTTCGAAATATTTTTTAAAAATAACCCTGCTTTTCGGGTCATCACAGTAGTCTAAACCCTTAATAAGTAAAATAAAAATTAATTAAACTTTTAAATAAATTAGGTAAGAAATTAATTTGAAAAATGAATAAATTTAATTCAACATTAACTAAGTTTTAAAAATAACCAAATTATTAATTAATTTAATTAAAATTTAATTTTAATTATTTTTCAATACTTTTTAAATGCGCGTGCGCTTATATGGAGGTTAGAGTAAAGAGGTAGAGTACAGATAAATCGAAAATATGCAATATAAATACGGATACAATGTATAATATAAAGAATGCATAAAAATTAAAAGTTATTAATATGTTTTTAGCGAAATCCCAATCTCTTAATTAACTCAAAATTTGAGGAAATTAAGAGATTTAATTAATTTCTTTAAAAAAGGACCTAAGTTCCCCACGCAAGCCTTGATCAATCGCGCGAATAAAAAGTAGGTACAGCAATTCGTTGAGTCCTCTTATTTTACGATGTTGAAGATTGCATCGTTGGAATACGGTATGAAAATTAATAACTATTGCTATAAAATTTTAAAATACTTAATAAACACTTCGGGCTAATAGAAAAGATCGAATGCTTTTTAGAATCCTCCCCCATCTTACTCATTGTAAACCATGCAAAAGTTTTGGGTCATCCTATTTTTCAGGCATTTCGCATTGAAATACGACGGTGGGGAAAAAATTAGAGAGTTATGGCTTTCAAATATGTTCACTCATATTTGAAAAAAAATTATTATATACATAGGTATTGTTCTTAAATATTTGATTGTCCATCACTTTTTATTTAACGAGTGTGCAAAATTATCGTGCCGCCTACTATTGCGTGTGAAAGCATGAGAAAAGTTGTTGAAAATAAGCAAACGAGATTCAACCGTCTTCACTCGACTCACAATCAGTACTTTGTTGCCATGCCCTTAGCGGCGATAACCGCGGCCCATCGATGAGGCATGGACGCTATTAATTGTAAGATCCGTTCTGGTGGCAAGTTTTCCCACTCATGTCGCAAATGATTCCACAATTCCGCCCTGTTACAGTGATTTTTTGTTCCCACACGATCTTTCAGGTCTTGCCACAAATGCTCAATCGGATTTAAATCCGGTGATTGCGATTGCCAGTGAGGAGGCGTCTTTTCGTCGCCGAAGAAAATCTTTTACAAGACGTGAAGCATGTTTGGGCCCGTTATAGTGTTGAAAAACCGAACCGCGCGGTATTTTTTCATTGCAAATGGGAGCATATGTTCTTGCCATATATTTCTGTCGATTGTAGCGTCCACATTACCTTGAATTTCTACCAGCGGACCAACGCCATCGTCACAAAGTGCTACCCAAACTTCAATGTTTCCGCCGCCATGTTTTACGATAGGAATTTGATACTTTACGTTAAGCCTGGTACCTGTTAAACGTCTCACGTACTTCCGGCCATTACTTCCGAATAACACAAATTTGGATTAATCGGAAGAAAGCACTTTCCACTAATCTGATGCTGTCCAATACTGATCTTTTTTTGCAATATTTAATCTGGCCTTTTGATTCTTTCCACTGATGAGTGGCTTTTTTACACCAATGCGTTCGATCAGTCCTGCAGCCTTTAGTCGTTGGGATAGTGTATTTCGACTAATGTCGTCACGACTTTCACTACGTATCTCTCGAAATGCCTGCAGCAGTTTTTCGTGGATCTATAACGCACTTTCTTTTTATAATTCTGTCAACGTATTTCGTAGTTCTTCGCGGCATACCACTTCGACTTTTGTCACACAACGAATTTGTTAATTTATATTTACGGATAATACGATTGACCGTACTTTTTCCAATGGATAAAGTAGTCACAATATTGCGAGAACTCTTTGCTTCTGAAGAAAGTTTTAACACGATTTTACGGACCTTGATATTCTCGTGTTTCGCCATCGCCGCAGAAATAATACTGATTTTCCATTGTCATGCGTGTTTTGAAACTAGTACGAAAGAAAATGTAAACAAACTGTGCGTGCGAAGCCGGGCGAGATAGCAGCCCGATACCTTTGCACACCGACAAAACTCGTCCGACGTTGTACGCAAATAATACACTGCAAAAAATAATATATCACACTGTTATTCATATCATAGCTCTCTTAAGGTTGTTATGGGGTTAGGTCAACATGTTAACACGGAGCTGATTTTTTTTTCTGTACCTTTATAACCTCTTTGCTGACCTGTGCAGTTCGAATACGATCCATAATACAGTTTTTTAGAAGAAAGAAATTGGCAACTCGACGTATTTCGTGGGCTAATTACATTGCGCTTATGGAAAACTCCCCATGATTTTTCAGTACATTATTAATATCTGCTACGTGACTGTTACCACGGAGTTGAAAAAATAGGTACGGTTCGACTAATTATCGGACTACCCCTTGGTACCGTGAAAATGAGGATTCACAGTACCGTTATAAAATAATTAATGTTTTTGATACCGAATTTGTGCGAAAATCAAGCACGGAGAATATTAGACTGTGCAATCATGGCAACGTCGTAGACGGCAGAAATGCTACCTATCTTATCGGTATACGGTAATTTTGCCCGGGAACCTCAAACTAATCGGTCAGGATAATTAACAACGAATATTATTGGTACTTATTCTCTTAATTAGTAATAATGATTTAATATTAATTTGATAACTCTGTTCAGAAATTATACATTTCCAGACATTTCTAGCCAAAGACAAAATAACACGGATTTTTTTCATACATAAATTTATTTTTTAAAATATCGGAAAATGTTTAGTTTTTTATTTCTTCGAGATTATAGGCAGCTTTAGTACACACTTTTTCTTTTTAGCGGAACTTTTTTTTAGTCCGACCGATATTCATTTTTGACAGCTCCTTCGGCTGATATTGAGGTTACGAACGGGGCGCATATGTCTCTAACTACGCGACACTTCTGCCAACCTGGGAATTATGATTTACCACGATTTACGACGTTGCCAATTCGTTTCGCGTTAATTGAGCGAGAAAAAGTTATAGAAAATAATTATACAAAGTAATGAAAACAATTAATGTAATCACCGAAGGATCAAAAATGCATATTTTTACAAATAGATATAGAAAAATAGTTCGAAAATGTACGTTTAATATGACGATTATTTGAAAGCTAACGGTTAATAACGGTCAATCGGCTCCGTTTTCACCCCCCCATGGCTAAAACCCATAACAACCTTAAAAGTTTGAAATGATTGACGAGATCAGGAAATAAATATTTTATCACTTTACTCATAAAACTCGGGCGGCCCGCAACTTTTGCAAGCCACTGTATATTCAATATTGAACCATGAAGGTTTTATGACAATTACGAATTTTGGCTGGCAAATGAAGAGCATTGCTGCCAACCGCGATGTCCGCGAAGTTGCCGTATTTTGACAACACTTAACATTAATCAATGGTAAGAATTAATAATCTCGTGACATAAATATAAATAGGCATAATTATAAATTACTCAAAATTTCATTCTGAGTTCTACAAAACATTCGCTCACCCACTTTTTTTCATAATATTCATCGATAATTTTAAACTTTTCCAAGTTGATAGCAACACAAAAGTTTTCCTTAGTTACATTATAAAAATATAAAAATGCATATTTTTGCCCTTTAATGATGTATTTTATGAAAAATTAGCATCTGTAGAATTTTTTTTTACTTCGTACGCATTTTTTGAGGTTCATAGAAAAAAAATCATAAACCGTTATTTGACCGAATTGGACCTTTCTAACCTCCTTAAAAAAAGAAGTAAATGTAAATTCGTAATAATTCTCCAGTGTCTTTCCTACCGGTACATGTATAATAAAAAAATCATTTATAATTCGAAAAAAGCACCGATCTCAATGCTAATTTTTAATATCTGTGCGTTATTTTCTTTCTCTTCCAAACGCTCACGATGTTAATACTCTTCTTTCCGGTAGTACAGCAGTTCCGTTACGAATAACGTTTTCCGAATTATTTTTATAGACGGATTATTCCTATACTTTCTCTACAATTGCTACCTCCTCAAAGTCCTCAAAACTTAACTATGCCGTCCGAGTGGAAAAATCGAAACGAATTTAACGTCGGGAAATGCGTTGGTATTTATTCCTCTCGAGGTGCGGGAGAGAATAAAAAAATCACGCAGCACGGGGGTCGAGTTTCAAGATATCCCTGCGCTCTAAGCCTTCCCCCCTCCAGGCGCATGTATACAAAGGCCGCGCTCATAGCCTACGAACTGTATACACGTAGCGTCACACTCGCAGGCCCTTGGCCCGGGACGAGAATTTCTCGGGTGACAAAAAAAAAGACGCACACAGATATTTACGGCCGAGTACAGTCGACGATTTTTTTTTGTCCACGTGATTTCCTTCCATACTCGAAGTGAAGAAAAAAAAATTGTGGTTGTGTGACTCGTTCGTAGCGAGCTCGATGTAAAGAGGTATGGATAATAGACGGTGCGCAATAGTCAGAGAGATGTGTGTGTGTATGTCTCTCTCTGTGCGCGATGTAGAGTTGACGAATCAGCAACACTGCGCTTGACGATAAGTCACACGCGCGCGTTTTTTGCGCTGACGTCTTACAAAAGTATCTCTTAGGCTAGAAGCGACGTTCGGGGTAAATATCGTAACACGCAACGACCGATCCTTGTGCGTTGACGCATTAGAAAGAAAATGTTTCCAAAGAAAATTAGACGTTGTTGCATATGCTCACTGCTCGGGTACTGGCTCCGAGAGAAAAAAAGGACCAGCGGGGTATTCATTCCTTACAAAGTGTGGAGAAAGTGTGTGAATAAAATATGCCCGAACCTTCAAGCCGCGACGTTCATTATGCCCTCTTCCATTATCCCGCAACACCGGCATTTCCGTCGTCCTTATTTTTACAATGGAAAAACTTTTGTTTCCATTCCGGCAACTGGAATATTTTGAATTCGACGTCGTGCGAACGCGCTGTAAGAAATTCAGACGGGCTTTGTCTTTTTCTCACGCTCACTGGCTGTCTGGACCTGCCTCGCGAGTAACTTTCATATTCGCGGGAATAAAGATGGAAAATTCTCTCACGAGGACTGAAAAGGGTTGTGCGTTTAACTTTTGTTGGATTCGGGGTTTACAGCGCTCGGTCGTTCTTTGAATGAAATTAAAGTCTAATTCACAGTCGTCGATGTCCGGAAAAAAGACTCGAAAACATCAACGCACCGCAACGCTTCATCGGCGGCTGAAGAACTTTTATCGCGAGTGAATAAGGAGACGAGGACGAGATCGAGATAGCGCCATTCGTTTGATTCAAACGATGTAGGAAATGGTCGCGGAATTATCGCGGACACTCTGCGTCGACCTATCGCGCCGCGATTACTATAGACGATGCGTCAGATGCTGGGTGACGAGTCGAGTCCGACCCGAAGTTGGTTAACGCACGTGCTTCGGACTGCGAGATCGGTGAAGTCAGCCTAGATGGACGCGGCTTTCGGGTCATTTATTTTGCCGGGAATTTGGCATCGTGCGAAGTTGCAATGATAATGTGAAGGGTTTTGTAATTTTGAGAAGGTATATTGGAATAGCGAAGACGGAGCTTGTTATGGGGGCTGAAAGGGTGGGGATGGATACGATGGAGTATAGGGTATAAGACAGAGAGAGCGAGAGAGACGGAGAGAGAGAGGGGGCGAGAGAGAGCACTCGTAGACGTCGGTGGTAGTGCCGAATGTAGACGTTGATGCGGCGTTTAGCCGCGGCGCTACGATCGCGTGGGCCGATGCGCGAGGTAGACGACCATAGAGCAGGTCAAGGAGCCTAGATCACGGTCTTACATGCAGGTCTTGAAACTCGCTCAAAATTTCAGTGGTGGGGGATGCCTCTTATTGAAGCACCGACTGTTTCAACTCGTGACCACGAGGATCGCTGCTATAGAGTGATGCAGGCTGTGTGAGTGAGACGGAAATAAATTTCAAAAGTAAACAGAACCCAAACACAATCGCTGATTCACGCGACCACACGCGACGTGCTCTACTTGTAAACTTGTAAAAACGGTGATATTGAAAAATGATTAAGTGGTGTATCGTGCCAACGTGTAAAACAGGCTCTCGGAGTGAAAAATCGTAACGCTCAGTGTTTCGGGTGACGAGAGACTGGCGCAATTTAAAAAAATGAGAGGCCACGATACCGGGAGTTGGGAAATTAGAGCCGAGACACGTTGTGTGCGAAAATCATTTGGAACCAAAATATATTCATCGAGAATGGGCGAAACAGGCGTTGGAGCCGGGAACCTGAAAAAAATGAAAAATTATTGGGATCATTACAATAAATTTTTTCCAGGCTGGAAAACATAAAACAAAGTTAATGAATTATTTTCATTTATCCTACTCGAGAGTCCTTCGCTTAAGGGTCGGAGAAGAGGTGTTTTTTTAAATTTATCAACGCAAACCGTTTCAGAAACTGCAAAGTAGAGATTATTGAAAATGTTTCTTGGGACATGCATTAAAATTTATCGAAGAGGAAATAAAGAATTGCAAAAGAAGCACTGTTTCTTTGTATTTGTATTTGTATTTGTTTCATTTTCAAGAAATACATCCTGCAAGTGTTTCGGTCTGGATTCCACTTCGGTCTGGAATAGTTGCCACTTATTTTCCGGTCAATTAAAACAGCGCATAAAGCCTATTTTTTTAAATAAAAGCTGAAACATGTTTTAAAAAACCAAGCGCACAGGGATCGAACCCCTGAAAGCAGCATTACGAAGCTTGCACCGAACCCCTCGACCAACACGAGCTCGCATTGACACCTATATAAAAAACATTCATATTCATTGTACCCACTTGGACAACTATAGTATTTTGGTTTTTGTCAGGTTTACGATAAAGTTTCTTTTCATTGTATTTAGGTCCATCATGCATTTTTGACATTGAATATCATAATTTGCCTACACCAGCCAATTGTACAGCTAGGTTAGGTTCCTATGAGTCAACAATCGATTTCCATCTCTCTCGCACAGCCTGCATCACTCTATCGCAGCGACACTCGTAGTCACTAGGCGAAACGGCCGGTGCTTCAATCCGAGGACATACCCCCACCACCAGAGTTTCAAGACTTGTACGTAAGACGGTGGCCTAGATACCAGGAGCACTGTCTTACATACAGATCTTGCAACTCTAGTGGTGGGGGATGGGTCCCTTGCCGAAGCCATTCGCTAGAGTTGCTGTAATCGAGGGATATTCTTTCTGACAAGGCCGACAATAGCCACGCATTCTCGTTGTAGCCTAACCTTAAAAACTAAATGTTCCACAAGTTATTAAAAAAAGAAAGGCATTAGCTTTTAATAACTGACTATGCACATAGTGCATAAAATTAATAAAATTAATTTAAAAATTTAATAAATGACTATGCACATAGTGCATAAACTCATAGACATAAACTCATAAACTGACGAGTTTAAATCAGAAAAATCCATCCAGTAATTTATTTGCGCATAGTCCATCAACCCTATTATTGAAATCCAAGCGAGTTTAACCTTTTAAGGACGGGGAAATTTCTATTAAAATTGACTTTTTTACATGAAAGATATCAATAAAATCGATGAATTTCTCAATTGGAATCCCAAGCCTGCTGGTCAATATATCGACCAGCCCGGGACGCAACGAAAAGTCCAAATCTAAAAATTTATTTTAAAAAATATGAAAGCGTATTCCTATGTAAATTGATGCGCTGAATACGGGAAAAATAGTAAAAAAATCGTGGTGGCAACTTCGACCTTGAAAATCGCCATTTGAAGGTTAAATGTTTTTTTCGGCTACTTTGGCCTCAACATTTATATACTCACATTGTGGATGCACTGAGTACAGCAAAATAGGCATATATGTTGTAAATGTCATCCTGATGAATATTTCAAGGACGCCAGTTATTATAGAACAAGCTTCGTCAGTAAACATACTCATTGCCCAAAGTATGTCACAAGAAGACTGCAGAAAAATCGTGCATCATTTTCAGAAATGCTCCAACTTTCGCTCTCAGCGTGACCCAGGATCAACAACGTGGATGTGGGGAAAATGTGATCCCTTTGGGGTGCTTGATTTTCGTGAGACCCGTTGCCTAAATATTATGTGCCCCCTGGCTGGTCGATATATCGACCACTCCCATCTTTAAAAGGTTAATAGGGATAAATTAATTTTGTTCCATTATGTATAAAATACATTCTAGCTGAATAGGATGATGCTGGGTTGGCAAATTTGTTATCATCGATTCAATTCTCGTGTACTTGTTTTTTTCTTCTTTAATGCATATATAGCTGCAGGAAAAAAATGCAAATTATGATCAATTCTAAATGGCACGCATGATTGAAGTTACTGCTCGCAAGTATTGCTATGTACACGTATACATCGACTGCTACCTTCGCTAACAATAAACATAGAGTTAGCACCTTATATTTTGCACGCGAAAATAATTTCGAGTAAATAAACCCTATAAAAACAATTATCTATCCCTTAACATTCAAAATAATGGCGGAATGAGGGATATTTATTAATTGCTGTTGTGCAGGTACGAAATAATCGCAGACTAAATGTACAATGTAGCGAAAGAATCAACATTTTATTTGTTTGTCCAATTAGACCATTTTTTGTTGTTGAATTTCATATTTTCCTGCAGTGCACTTTGCTTCATGCGCAGCCTAATAGAATAAATACCGCATATGATAAAATATCCGAGCCATGTTCTTCGCATAGAAAAGTAAAATTATAAGTCGCCAACACGTTTATTGCACTCGACTGGCTACACTATGTGGTAACCATATACGCGGAATCACAGAATACGCAGGTTATGTTCTCACTATCGAAACAACATCCCTCGATACTAGCGAGGCGCTTCAAAGACGAAAGACAGCTTCAATACGCGAGTCACCCCCACCATTGAAATTCGATCTGTATGTCATTCCTGTATGTAAAACCGTGACCAGGAGACTAAACTCCAATGGAAAGACACTGAAAAAAGCATAATCGAAAATGGGACGAACAGTGATGGTGCTGCGGTGCCGCGGAGCACTATATATAGAGCCCTATACATTGGTTGACGAGGTGAAATTGATCGGATGAGATTCTAACCTCACGGCAGGCCTTGGGTGGCAGCAAACGTCAAAATTTCAGCCGATCTAGGCTCCATAATTTTCACATGACGATTCGAACAAAAACTCTTTTGAAAGCGTAAAAATGTGAGTCTTTTGTTTAAGGAGTTTCGGTACAAAAGTCAAAATGTTAAGAAATTAATCAAATTTGGTGATAATGTTCTTCAACATTAAGTGCGAAAACACACGTTTTTTCAAATTTTTCTTCTACTTAGTTATCGAGTAATTAAACATTAAAACAGTTTCTTATGCCCGCAATGTATACCTACATATATGGAAACGCTATGCTTATACACGTGAACTTTAGGGTTAACTTACTCGATTACTGCAGAAGAAAAATCTGAAAAAATTTGTATTGTCAAATTTGGCACTAAAGAATATGTTCACCAAATTTTATAAAATTCTGAACTTTTTGAATTTTTGAATATTTTTAACATGGTTTAGCATGGCAACATTGTATCGCCCGTAGCGGAACTTATTCTATAATTGGTGACAAAAGAAACTTTCTTGTTCACTGAGAGTCTGGATAGAAATAAGTGCTTTTTTGTTATAGATGTTACGAATAATATACCGTGCCGCTTTATCTGTATGCGATCAATCGCCGTATCACTTTGTCTAAAATATTATTATAACTCTGACACTTAAACATGAGCGAAGGTGAGGTACATCAGCTGTGTTCTGTCCAGGTCCCTGACACAGAGCAGTTTCAGTAGACCACGAAATGTTACTCGCCGCTAGAGGCGCTGGCAGTCATGTGCCCGGTTCGCTTGCAGCGCATGTAGGCATATTGCGTTATTTAATAGCAATATAAGTTATAATAGCACACCAAGTACACTAAATAACTTTAATATGTTTTAATACCATAACCTCCGAACAATGCGAGATGCGAATTAATGCGAATGGGTGGATGCTAACGATGCGAACAATATGCTCTACGACCGATATATATATAGTTGACCGGACACTCGACTACTAGTGCCATACAATATAGTTATACTCGAGCAACAACGCTGGGGACAGAGAGTGACCACTTTCTTACCATGGGAAAGGTCTGCAGTGTCAGAGGCATGGTTCTGTTCAGGGGGCTGCCATCTTTCAGAATTTTTGGTACGCAAAATATTCTCTGTCTGTAGTGTCCTACTCTGCCGCTCGTGGCGCTAGTTGTTCTCGAACAAACCTGTTGAGTGCGCAGGGGCTACGTATATATACAGACATACACACATAATTCGAAGCCTTTCCATAGCTTCGAATGCGAGGCTCGGCTAGTACGGTGAAAAATGCACCATTTCAGGATTACGCGGGTACCCGGAGGTACAACCGTGCACAACACACGGCATTAGCACACGAGTATAAGTAATTTGGCGCTTAAATGCCAAACGTCAAAATAGTCGTATTCGGCGTCGGGGTGGTTAAGTACGCCGTGCAGGCTTCGCGCCGGCGCAATAAGAATATTGTCAGTGACCTACTAGCGCCACGGGGAATGGTAGAACTAAATAAAGCGGTCAAAAAGCGTAGCATTTTTATATACGGTAAGGGATAGGAGGTGCCAGCCCACTGGTCCTGTCTTACATAGGACCCATGGAGCCTAGATACCAGGAGGTTCAGCGAGGCCTTTCAACTCGTCCCCAAAACGGGAACAAGAAATGATGGCGCTGGGGTGCTCCGGCACCTATATGTATATAGATATACGCTAAACATGGGTGCGATCTAAGACAGATCACAGATGATGTACCTAACCCTCATTAGTGTCAAGGGATAACACCACTCTAGGATTTTGGAAAGACGTTTTCTTTCCTAAAAATACTTTGGTGTCATAAAAACAATATGCAATTGGTCCTGTAGCAATTTTTTTTATTTAAAGGTTCAATTACCGATTTGGCCGCAGCGCCTTGGAACGCGCGCTGAGTTGCTCGTACAACTTTAAACGCGTTTTTCTCGAAACCACTTTATTCGATCTCGGAACACGGATTACTCGACCACCTTTGCCTGCATCGATTTGAAATTTTGATAGCAGCTTCACAATTATATTCTTTATAGGAGTACGTAGCCGTTTTTTGATTAAATGTAAACTTCTTTTTATAAACAATTTACTGCTTTTTTGGCAAAAAATCGATTTATTTCCTTCAAAGTGCACTATTTTTGCAAAATTTGAAAGCGAATTTCTAGGTAGTCTCATAACTAATTATATATAAATTATAATTTTTTTGGTTTTTGTTTCAGGTCTTATATTTTACGAGAAAACCGTTCTCCCGTGAAGCTCTATATGTAAAAAAAACACGTTTTTCTAGATGGGCTGTATTGCCGACATTCTGAGTCTGAGTTTGAGATTTTTTCTCGCTTTTGCGTTTTTTTCCCGAACCTTCACGAGGAAATTATGAATCGGCGGATATTTCGACGTTTGATGTCACGATCGGTCTGTCGTGAGGTTAGAAACTCATCCGATCACTTTCACCTCGTTGACCAATATATTACTATATATGTAGGTGCCGCTGCACCCCAGCGCCATCACTTCGGGTCATTTTCGGGGACGCTTTTTTCATCGCCTTTGCATTGCCGCTGAACCTCCTGGTATCTAGGCTCCATGATAGGACCCATGTTTTGCGTGTATCATCTATATATAGGGCTCCGGAGCAACCCAGCGCCATCATCACACGTCACTGTTTCAGGGGCGAGTTGAGAGGCCGAGTGTTGCCTCCTGTATCCATGGAGAAGCTGTTCCTTTTGAGGCAAAGTAAAAGGTGTAGCACGTGACACATAAGTGAGAGAGAGGTTGCTAAAATTTTTGAACAGTGATTTCTCCAAGATGAATAATGTTTAGGGCAAGAAAATATAGTCAACCTCTCCGTCTGGAAATTTCCCAAAGCCTGGTGCTTTTTTTTCTCTGATAAACTTAACCGTCTATGAGAAAACGGGGTTGGAAAGTTTGTGGGGTTATGTTGACCTCGTACATGCCCTTAAGGGGCTAGCCTACTGTGACAACGCCGAGCACTCGTTCGTTGCTTGGGACAACTCAACTTGAAGAGGAAGGTCCAACATGTGATGCTGGAATTACAGATTAAAGGTCAACTTACGTTTATAACGATATAATTGCTAGTAAGACTTTAAACACGTCTTTCTCGAAACTATATTTTCAAAACGGTGTACACGATTTCTCAACATCTAATAAATAGTAGTTTAGTCTTGACCGGGCGTTTTCTTTTCAACATTTTTGTTTCATCAGCTATTAACAATAATGATGTCAATTTTCCTATAAAAAAAATCGAAAAAGCAAATTCACAATTTTGTTTGATTCTAGTTTTAGCCAATATTATATATTTGAAAAAAACCTCGTTTTTTTTTGCTTTAGATCAACCGGGTGGTGAGAATCAAGTACACCATTGAGCCCCTCACGTTTAAAGACCCTTCACGAGATTATTTATGACCTCTTCAATTATTCGGATTTTAAAATAAAATGCGGTACACAACTTTGTTAATGTACATACAAATAAGTTTCCGAACGATTCTGAATCATCTTACTTGTTGCTTGAAAATTAATTTTTTTTAAATAACTCTGAATTTCAGGAAAACCAAAGCATGAGGCCCTGTAGAATGCCCTGACGCAGAGCTTGACGATTTTTTTTACCCTAAATATCATTAATCTCTGAGACTGTTACCAACTATGAGCTATAAAATAATCGTTGTGTTAAGCGTACGTCGTCGAACAATCTTTTTTACACTTATTTATAAAAATACGCATTTTTGAACATTCGACGATTTCCTGAAATGTTTTCATTACTTTGTATAATTATGCTCCATAATTTTTGCCCGCTTAATCATCGGAGGTAAGTTGGCAACGTCGTAAATCGTGTTATATGATAATGCTCAGGTTGGCAAAAGTGTCGCAAAGTTAGAGACATACGCGTCCCGTTCATAACCTCAAAATCGGTCCGAGTGCTACGTCCCCATGAACTTGTCGAATCTTAGGGAGGACGCAACACGGTATCGACTTCCCTTTCGGGTTAAGACAATTAAGGTTGTTATGGGGTTAAGTCAACATGTTACCACCAAGCTGAATTTTTTTTCTGGACCTCTTTGCTGATCATCCTGTGCAGTTTGAATACGATCCACAGTACCGTTTTTTTAAGGAAAAAATCCCCATTTTTCAATACATGATTAATATCTGCCAAGTGAGGGTTACCACGGAGCTGAAAAAATAGGTACGGTTCGACTAATTATCGGACCCTTGGTACCGTGAAAATGAGGATTCACAGTACCGTCATAAAATTATTCATGTTTTTAATGGCGCATTTGTGCGAAAATCAAGCACACAAAATATTAGACTGTGCAATCATGGCAACGTCGTAGACGGCACAGATGCTACCTATCTTATGGGTATTCGGTCATTATGCCCGGGAACCTCAAACTACTCGGTCAGGATAATTAACAACGAATATTATTGGCACTTATTCTCTTAATTAGTAATAATAACTTCATATTAATTTGATAACTATTTTCATAAATTATATATTTCTAGACATTTCTAGGCAAAGATAATATAATGCGGATTTTTTTTCATACACACATTTTTTTTGAATTTCGTTAAATTATTAAAGTTGTTCATATCTTCGAGATTACAGACAGCTTTAGTACACATTTTTTCTTTCCAGCGGAATTTGTTTTACTCGGACCGATATTCATTTTTGACAGCTCATTGGGCCGATATTGAGGTTATGAGCACATGTCTCTAGCTTATCGCGACACTTCTGCCAACCTGGGCATTGTGCTATACCACGATTTACGACGTTGCCTATTCGTTTTGCGATAATTGAGCGAGAAATAGTTATAGGAAATAATTATACAAAGTAATGAAACACAAAGTAATTACCGAATGTTCAAAAATGCATATTTTTACAAATAGATGTAGAAAAATAGTTCGAAAACGCACGTTTAATATGATGATTACTTGAAAGCTAACGGTTGGTAACAGTCAATCGGCTCCGTGAATATACATAGGGCGCTTCCTCGTACTTCACCCCCGACGGCTAAACCCCATAACAACCTTAAGTCCTTTACTCAGGGACGGAAGTTACATCTTTGATATGGAAGAAATGACGGTTGAATTTTGTGTAGGTCTTAAGGAAGATCGAATAATACGAGAGTTTTGCATAAATGCTTACTCGCTCTATTTATTTGTTTTTACAGATAATTCTCTGTGTGTTCCTTTTGTTCCAGAGGTCGTCTATAGATCGTGGTCATAATCTCCTTTATTAGAGGTATCGTTTTGAAATTCGGGTTATTGTTGTTACAATTTTCTCACGATTATAACGTTCGCACAGTGATTACATGTAGATTAAATAGTTACAATATTAACACGTACGAGGGGGGACCCATAAGTTCCGGGAATTACGCTGTGGTGGGGAGGGAGAGTGGGGGAACCTATTCTTTGACCACATGTCCGTTAGTGTCACGCCACCTGCGTCAGTGTGCAAAGTTGTGTCGCTGTGAGTGTATCGGTTCGGCTGTAAGATTTTTTTTAGTAAAACAACTGTTTACATTTCTGCGAAAACGTAATGGCAGATTGTCGAGAACAACGCGCGGCTGTGAAATTTTGTTTCCTGTTGGGGAAATCGGCCGCGGAAACTATTGTTTCCGCCGCCATGATACCGATTGTCCACCCCCCATACTCACCGGATCTGGCCCCCTGTGACTTCTTTTTGTTCCCCAGACTCAAAAGGAATATGAAAGGAAAGCGTTTTGCCACGGTGGAGGAGGTAAAACAAAAATCGCTGAAAGGCTTAAAGGACATCCCGATGAGTGAATTTAAAAACTGTTTTGAACAATGGAAGAATCGTTTGGAGAAGTGCGTTGTGGTCAATGGCGAATACTTTGAAGGTGATCAAAATTTGGTGTAAAAATATTGAGAAATAAAGAAGTTATGACGAAATTCCCGTTTTTTTTGGGTCCCCCCTCGTACATCGAACGGTTATGGTGTTCGCACAATGGTTACGCACGGTTAAATAGTTACGTTTGCACACAATTAAATAGCTCCAATGGTTGCAATGTTCAAGAAAGGAATATCGTTCTCTGAAGTCAATTGGCATAAAGCGTTCGTCGTTTACATTTGGGCTGTATTCGACAATTTGATAGATTTTCGCAGAGTCTGAGGTTAAACGATACGGCAGTGATGCGAGGGTTTATATTTGAGAATTGAACACATAGCGATGGACTTACAGGAAAGATCGCGAGGCGTAACCCTCCGATTTCGATGAAATTTTGCATGTTTGTAGAATTGGTAAAAATAGGCTAGGCGTATTTTTTTATATCTGTGGAACCCGAGTTTCAAGGGGTGAAACACACCCTCGAAAATAGGGGTGTTTTTCGCTTTTTGTCGATAACGTTTTAACGGTACGAGATATGAAAAAAATTCAAATTGCACCAACCTTTATTTTTCCGTGTACCGTGTACATTGGAGACGAGAATGATGCAGATAACAAATTTCATGTTGTTCATTGCAAAAACGCAATTTTTTCATAGGTATCTCCGAGGATTTTTAATCGATTGGGATGTAAATTTGCATACATGTAGATTCGCCATACTCAAAGGGAGCTCAGCGGAGCCCTGGGGATCCGCCGAAAAAATGCATACCTCCGAATAAGTCGAAACAATTTCATCAATTTACAGTACAATTAATACATTGTTATGTAAAGTACCTATTTTGTACTATTTTCATTAAAATATAAACACAAAACCAGGTTTTGCTTATTTTAGGGCTCTATAAAATATTTAGTATTTCCAAAGGTTTCCGTCCGCAAAAAAGTTCGAGAACCGCTGATGTAGAGGATAGGAAAGTAGCGGATACGTGTTTTTTCTTTTTCCGATATCTCATGATTAAGGGGTTGAAACTGTCCTTCGATTTTTTAGCCAAGAACATCGTATAATCAGCTAGCCTTTTGGCATTCCGTGCTCAATTCCCGTCACTATAAGTTTGTTTTATGACGCGATTGCATATTTGTAAATTCCATCACCTCCCCAACCGCCTCCCTTTCGAGAGGCAAACGTTCAAAGTTCTTACCGTGCGGCATGGACGAACATTTGTAGAAATAAAAATGGGCTACAATGAAAGTACAATCAGTCAAAGTAGTCGATACAAATTTTCTTATTTTAGCGGAACACTACTGTTAAGGTATTTCTTTCGCGGAGTATTTTGTGGAGGAATGAAGGGGACCCTTCTAATAATAAGTCACAATCAATTATCATACCCAACGATAAAGTGGAATAAAAAATTTCGCACAAACTTAGTTGATTTAGATGTTTTTACATTTTCTCTGAGAAGTCGCGGCTACAAAAATTCTTCTGCTAGTCACATTTTTCTAAGGTTCTTCATTAATATTTTCTTTAAACATTCGGTGACCCCCTGTTTTTAGTATCGTTACGGAATCTTTAGATTCTTTTTACATGCGTGAGCAATTTATATAAGGCATCTAGAGTTATGTAGTGAATAAATGATTAGATAGAAATGTGGCCAGCGTGTCATCTACACGAAGCCCCGTATAAATGACACAATTTTTAGAGTAATATTTTTCGTTAGAAGTTCGATAACTTGGTTTGAAATTTTACCAGTAAACCGAGCTTTATTCTTATTTGATTATAGACAAAAATCAGTTAATTGTTAAAAGTTCGAGTTCGTGAAAGGAATACCTTCAGGGGTCAATGCACGCTTAAAAACTTTGTTCTTTTCATAACTCGTGAACGGGCCGAGATAAAAATAAAGTTTAAAGGGAAAACATGTTTTTTCTTCGACTACTAGACATTCATGATGATAATGATGAATACAACAACAAATGACGTATTGTTTATTGCAATGATTCGTGAATAACTGGTGAAAACCACTCGTCAATTTTTCGTTAATATGGGCACAAGTAAGGTTCGCAATCACGGATTCACTTCGTGCTTCGAGAAGCAACTGAATTGCAATTGTAAACTCACAACAAAATTTCACTCCCCTCACCGTATGAAAGGCACTATCTGCAGAGATTACAGCGTTTTTGGGTTTCTGCTGCAACTCGTGAACGGAGTGATGCAAAACATTTTTATCAGCTTGTAACGCAGCATTCAATCTTATTCCCAAACAGCAGAACCATGAACCATTAACTAAAAAATAAATCGATGCAAAGACCGACTACAGTGCAAAGAGCGGCTGCCCCGAGATAACCTTTGGATCAATTTATTATGGATTGATAGTAGGTCTAATAACAGCGTGTGTCGTCGTTATCTTTTCCGTGTGTGGTGATAAATTGCGTATCAAGTTATATAAATTCAGCAACGATCATTATTGTTGCAGTTTACGACGAAGAAGCCAGCCATACATTTTGAGTTCCAAATACGAATAAAAATGTACGTCAATACGGTGAATATTATCCAACTTCTATCCATAGCGATAAGTGCTACGAATTTGCCTTGAACCCCAATCACCGAACGGGAAAAACTGTTCAGTAAGGATCTAAAAAACATGATCATAGAAGCGATAGATCAACCTATGGAAATGGAATTCGGAACTGGTTTGGATTTTCTTTCACCAAATGAAATTCCTGAAGCAACCACAATAGAAGATAGGAGGGTGTACTTCCGAAAAGCGGAAACCGAATTTCGACCTGAAATTTGGCACACACCTTCCCTTTAATATTACAAGATATCCCCTAAAAGGATTTTTGGCGACTCGCCATAGTTTTCGAGATATCGATTTTTGAAAGTTATTTTTTTTCAGCGCGCCGACCATTTCTCTAGCTGACGGGCTCAACTATGGCTCAACTTATGAAAAACGAAGAAAAAAACCATCAAATTTTTTTTTAACGAAAAAAAAATCCAATAAAAACACCAAAAACAATAAACGGAAAATGAAGAAAAAAAATGGAAGAGGTGCTCTGCGGCCACTGCAGTGTTCTACGCACCCCACGATTCCACACACTCATCCGAGGTACCCTGCGGCCACCCCAGTATTCTACGCACCCCACGATTCGACATATCCAAGTTTGTTTGAGTTTGTTGGGCATCCCGCGATTCCCCGCACCCATGCGAGGTGCCCTGTGCCCGCCCCAATGTTTTACGCAACCCACGATTCCACACACCCATCCGAGGTGCCCTGCGCCCACCCAAGTGTTCTACGCACCCCACGATTCCACATATCCGAGTTTGGATTTATTTGGGTACCAATAAATTCTCCATCCAACGTGAAAACATAAAACCAACATTACACCAAAAACGACAATGCGGCTGGTTTTAGCAGCGGCTGGGGGGGGGGGGGGTACCCCAGACGAAGATCCGCACAAAGCGGAGAGCGCGATAAGATATATAGGTATAGCCATAGCTGGCCCTGTCAGCTATAGATATAGCAGGCCCGCGATGAAGAAAATTACTTTCAAAAATCGATATCTCGAAAACTATGGCGTGTCGCCAAAAATCCTTTCGGGGGATGTCTTGTAACATTAAAAGGAAGGCGTATGCCAAATTTCAGAGTTACGAGTACAAGACAAGAGCTGTAGATCACTGGAGAACCGGCACAGACGGGAATGGAAAATTATCATCTGTTCAAACGAAATTCAGAAAGGTGAAATCAGTGACGCAGTTACGCTGGTGGGCCTATAGTATAAATAAGGGTGGCACCTACAAAGAAAAGTTAACAAAAAAAGCTTATTACACGTTGAACAATTTTAACGATGCTGCGGACAAAAAGCTGCCTTTCAGTTATATGGATCTTCGACGATAGGTCTTCCGTGCACGAGAAATTGTAGAAATGCCAGCCGTAGATTTCGAAGCATCCGCTTCTTGGGTAAAATCATTCAAAAACCATCATCGAATTGTGTCAACGAAGATTACCAAATATGTACCAAAACAACAATTATTGAACGCTGATACACTTCAAAAAAAGGTGAAGAATTGATAGAAATGGTGAAAGTCAACATAGCCAACGTTGGGACTGAAAACACATTTAATTCTGATCAAAGTGGATTCAATTTAGAGCTACATGCAGGCCGCACATTGGCGAAAAAAGGGCAGAAATCCGTTGAGACAGTAGTGCAATCGAAAACATCGACAACACACAGTTATACTATACAGCCTTTGATTTCTGCGAGTGGCAAGCTATTGGCACCTATGTTGGGCGTTTGAAACGAACCTACGGGCAAATTTGGACCTCGAGTAGAACAAACTATGTTCAAACAATGTCTAATTGCATTTAAAGAAACGGATATGCAAGGGAATGGATATGCAATATTTAAGTTTTACCCATTCCAGTAGGTAAATATATTACACCAGTTTCATTAGTTCTGTAGACGATTAGTTCATATTATAATAAACAGTTCTTGCAGGTACAATGGGAACGATACAGCCCCTTGATGTTTATGGCTTCCGTGTATGGAAAAACTTCGTCAAACACGTTTCTGACATAGTAATATTATACAATTACGACGTCAATCTGCACTTGAGAGACAATATTCTTTAGTTGCAATCTCTTAAAAACAACCAGTTTTCTTCTCCACGGTTTACAAACCTTTTTAAATATGCGTGGTACAAAAGCGGTACGAAGGAAAAAGGCCACCAAACTTCGAAAATCCGGTAGAATTTTGCTTTTCACAAAATGCACTGACATACGAAATATGCGGCGAAGCAGCTTGTATCACTTGTGCGTTGTGTAAGAAATCTCTTTGTTTCAAAACTTTTATCGTGACTATCATTATTGTAATAGGTTTAATCAATAAAAATTATTAAATAACCAAACGCGGGAACATTATTCTGATTATATTGTGATCTTCAAAGACAGTACGTGTCGGGCGAGAATTCCTTCGTAAATATACAATTGTAATTCAGTTGCTTCCCGAAGCACGAAGTTAGTCCGTGATTGCGAGCCTTACCTGTGCCCATATTAGCGGAAAATTGATGAATGATTTTCACCCGGTATTCACGTATTGTTGCAATAAACAATATGCCACTTGCTGTTGTATTCATCATTGTAATCATGAACATCTAGTAGTCGACGAATACAGCATCGTTTTCCTTCAAACTTTATTTTTATCTCGTCCCGATCACGAATTATAGAAAGAACAAAGTTTTCAAGGGTGCGTTAACCCCTTAAGGCGTTCCGCCAAAAACAAGAAAATTTGTATCGACTATTTTGACTGATTGTACCTTCATCGTAACCCATTTTTTTTCTACAAATTTCCGTCCATGCCGCACGGTAAGAACTTTGTAAGACGGTAAGCATTTACAAGAATGCAGTCGCGTAAAAAAACGGACTTATATTGACATGACTTTAACCCCGAATGCCAAAAGACTAGCTGATTATACGAGGCTTTTAGCTAAAAAAAATCGACGGGCAGTTTCAACCCCTTAATTATGAGATCTCGAAAAAAGAAAAATACGTAGCTGCTACTTTTCCATCCTCTACAATTATGCAAATTTACATCCCAATCGATTAAAAATTCTCGGACATACATATGAAAAAATTGCATTTTTGCAATAAACAATACGAAATTTTTTGTTATATGCATCGTTCTCATCTCCAATGTATAGTACACGGAAAAATAAGCGTAGTTGCAATTTGAATTTTTTTATATCTCGTTCCATTAAGACATCGTCGAAAAATGAAAAGCCACCCCTATTTTCGAGCGTGCGTTTTACCCCTTAAAAATCGGGTCCCGCAGATATAAAAAAATTCGTGTCACGTATATTTACCCATTTTACAAACATGCCAAATTTAAGGGGCTATACTAGTGTGACACTTAAAAAAAAATTGATTTTTTTGTTGCCCTTTTCAACAGTTTATACTTTCAAGAATATCCTGTAAAAATTTCAAGGCCGTGTCTCTATCATTTTATTGACTTGAAATTTGAACTGAGTACTCTTGAATATATTTACTCTACAATGACGTAGGATATTTTTGATTGGATAAAAATTGACGATTTGGCATTGAAAAAAACGGCCATTTTATAGGTAAGAAAACAGACGTTTTTTTCTTGATAACTAAGCCATTTTTTTAGATTTTGATATTCATCGAAAATCCTACGTCATTGTACAGGACATACCTTCCAGTTTAACGACATTTTTTTCCTTTTTCGGTTTCAGCTGCTCAATCGGCCGGAATCATGTCAGCAGTGCGGGGGAACGTTTTTTTGGCGCCTCCGAACCCAGCGCACAAGTCGCTTGGATCTCAATATTTTTCTATGAAACAATTATGTAATATAGGTCAAATATACCCAAATACATTCTTAATTTTCCGAAACATTTAATTGAGTACTTTTCTTCCAAAAAATTCCCGAAAATCACCCAAATTTTCAGCGATAACACTGGTATAGCCCCTTAATCGAAATCGGCGAGTTACATCCGCAACGTTTCCTTTTTGGCTTCTTTTGTGGAGAGTCTTCGACCGATGTTGGAAGATGAAACGCGACTAGGCAATACGTACAGTGGACTTTGCTGAATTTCGACTAGTAGACTTCGATGACGGAGCCTGACTAACGTAACTTTAGCCGGGAGGTTGAGACTGACAATGAGACTGCGACGGCGACTGTGACTGCTACTGTTACTACTCTGACGACTCCCACGACTGCCAGCGCGCTTAAGACTACTGCAGCTGCCGACTACTCGCTGACGACTACTTGGCGTTGGCCTCGGTGTTGAGATTAAGACTGCCGCGAGTGTGGCCCAGGTCCCTCCTTTTACACCCCTTTTTAGGGGTGGTCTTCTTTCGAACGACCTTCCACGCGTCGGCAATCTTGGGTGACCTTCGCATTCCTGATAGTCGTTTACAGGGGTACGTATGACTCAGAGATGACTTTCTCGTTGTGGTGGCCGTGGCGGGTATTTCTTGGGTTCTCGGAATAGCCGGTTTTTACGATGCCACGGATATTGATCAGTGGTGTGACCCCTTTTATAGTTCCGCCGGATGTTGAGCTATGCGTGGTTCTTGTATTGGCTAAGTGGCTCTTTCCTTTTCAACCCGTCCAAGGGGTGATTCTTATATGGCACCCTTGGTTTTTCATGACAAAGCTCGCCTTTTCGGCGCCGAAAGTTTTTATATAGAATATTCAAATGTTTCTTGTAGGCATGAGCTGTAAGCGACCGTATTAGCGGGGTGGGTCGGACAATTGTTGGGGTAACTGAAGTTGATTTTCTATTATCATTCGCTGTGGCGTGATAGTCCAAAGATAAATTGTCGTGGGATGTAACACCGAGGAACTGTCAACAATCAATATCCGTCCGCGAAAAAAATGCCTTCGCTGGAAAGGAAAAGTGTGTACTGACGCTGTTTATAATCTAGAAGAAATAAAAAACTTTAATAATTTTCCGATATTCCAAAAACTTCGTTTATGTTTCAAAAAAATTCCACTATTTTGTCTTTTCCTAGAAATATCTAGAAACCTATGGATTCTGAACATGGATTTCAAATTAATATGAACTAATTATTATTAATTAAGAGAATAAGAACAAATAATATTTCTCGTTAATTGTCTTGACCAAGTAGTTTGAGGTTGCCGGGCATATTTAACGAATGTGGATAAGGTAGGTAGCATTTGTGCCCTCTACGACGTTGCCATGTTTGCACATCCTAATGTTTTATGTGCTTGATTTTTGCATGAATTCGCAATTAAAAAGATCAACAATTTTATAATGGTGCTCATCTTCATTTTCACGATGCCATGGGTTCGATAATTGGTCGCACCGTATCTATTTTTTCAGCTCCCCGGTAGCATTTTTTTAGCATATATAATTAATATTCTGAAAGATGATTAGAAAGTTTCCATAAGTGTAATGTGATTAGCTCACGAAATACGTCGAGTTTCCGATCTTTTTTCTCTAAAACACGGTACTGTGGATCGTACCCAAACTGCACAGGATGATCAGCGAAGGGGTTACATAGTTCCAGATAAAAAAGTCAGCTCTGTAATAGCAGTTTGACCTGGCCCCATAACAACCTTAATTTGTTTTTGATATTAATCGAAAGGAAGCAATATAAATACGGATACAATATAAAGTATAAGGAGTGTGTAACAATTAAGTTATCAATGTGTTTCTATCGAAACTTCAAACCATGAATATATAATGTAAATTTGTAATACTTTTCTAGTGTCTTCCATTATCGCCATATGTATAATACAAAATAATTTATCCCTCAAAAAAGTACCGATCTCATCATTAATTCTTTACATTTGTGCATTATTGTCTTCGTTTTTAAAACACTTACGATTTTCGTGCTCCTATTTCCGACAATAGAGCAATTACGTTACGAACAACGTTTTCAGGACTATTTTTATAGACGAATTGGTCATTTAATTGCTTCTTTTCAATTCTCATGTCACAGTCACTTCCGCTTTGCGGTCTGACTACTACTATATTGCTCGATCACTCGTTGTCAGAACGACGCCTGTGGTGAAATGTCGTACGCGCACCTTTCACTTTGCCGCGCGCGCTTCCACCGCTTCCCCTATAGATTTTGACTTGCTCTACTCTAACCTCCATATGCCCAAACCCGAGAAGAAAATCGTGGATTGGTTCGTCCGCACAATTACGACTGTAAAGGGTGGCGCTGCGGAATATCGGCTCCGATTGTAGGACAGATGATCAACCATCTAACCTTAATTAAATGTCAGGGATATAATCAAATAAAAGATTAAGTCATACGCTGATTGATACGTATACAGTATTGATGAAACAGTACAATTTTTTTAGTGCTTAAACGCAAATGCATAGTTTTTTATAGTGGAAAATTAATGCTTCTTTGTTCTCGTACGTAATTTATCGAAGTACAAAAACGAGTATGTATTACAAAACTTGAGTCCGCAGATATGATTAAATTTCTAGAGCGGCTCACTATTTTTGCTTTTGAAATAGTTTTTCCCTTAAAATTCTCATGTGGACATTTTGAAAACAAAATGTTGTTAGGTTAGAACCTCGTCCGATCACTTTCGCCCACGGTCTTACATATAGGTCTGGAAACTCCGGCGTTTTTTCATGGTCCGGGCAGGTCGCGTTTTGTAGACGTTTTTAAATATTATGGTGGCCGCTAGAATTGCTGCGATCGGTTTACCCGCTTAGGCGAGGGACGGCGGTTACGCCGAAGCAGGGGGCTGGCACCTCCTATCCCTTACCGTATATAAAAATGCTACGCTTTTTGACCGCTTTATTTAGTTCTACCTCTCCCCGTGGCGCTACTAGGCCACTGACAATATTCTTATTGCACAGGCGCGAGACCCGCACGGCGTGCTCAGGGGGCTGACACTGGTAGATAAATGCTGTTCGCAAAATGTCCTTGCCGCACTGTGACACTAGTAGTCGTGTGACAGGCATGCATATATGTGAACGTTGCACCGGTGTTTCGAATATTTTACATGAATAAAAGTCTAGTGTAGATAACTTTACGAAAACCATTATTCGCGTGTATGATGGATCCTGTTATCGCTGTAACAGTACGTGCTGTTATCGTTATTGCGATAACAGCATGACGAAAATATCGAATCGTTCAGCACATCGGAGTATTTAGAGCCGAAGGCTGTCACATAACAGCCAACGCTAGGTAGTGGCGCTTTCAAGAACTAAAAAGCCGGGACAAAACGCGTTTTCGTTTATCGTATAGGAATAGTAGGCCAGTGCCAGGGGGCTGGGTGTGCTTAACCACCCCAACACCGAATACGACTATTTTGACGTTTGGAGTTAAAGCCGCGGTGCGAAATTGATGAAATTGCCGAAATTACTTATACTCGTGTGCTAATGCCGTGTGTTGTGCACGGTTGTACCTCAGGGTACCCGCGTAATCCTGAAAAGGTGCATTTTCACCGTACTAGCCGATCCTCGCATTCGAAGCTATGGAAAGTATTCGAATTATATGTGCGCGTGTGTGTATATATACATAGCCCCTGCGCGCGCACCAGGGTTGTTCGAGAACAACTAGCGCTACGAGTGGCAGAGTAGGACACTACAAACAGAGGATATTTTGCGTAGAAAAAATTCTGAAAGATGCCAGCCCCCTGCGCCGGAAGGATGTCCACCCGTTGTCATCGGCAAGGAGACTATAGGAAAGGAGTCCAATCTCCGTATTTTGGCGCGGCCGTAAAAGTGGCCCCAAAAAAGCTTCCGCATAAGCGGCGCTGCGTAAGTTAGTGACTATGTGCTATATATACATGTGTGTTTTACCGCATGCGTTGTTATCAGCTGTCGGTGTTGTTATTAGCTGTCACATAAGCTGGACATTTTTATTTTTTTTAACCTTAATTCATTTTATAAAAAAACTTCGTGTAGCTGTACTAGTGCCTCAAGATGTTCCTACATTTAAGTCGTAGTGCAATTACCCACGTAATTACAAAAAAATCTAAAGAATGCCATAACAATTTATATCCGACGTAAATATAAAATCCATTCTAATGTGATTTGATCGCTGAGATTATAGTGTGTAAAGTACGTAGAAAATGTCAGCGAATGGGACATGCGAGTGTAAATTGCAACCTCACATACCACTGCGTCACTTGTAGTGCTTCGCACGAAACCGGAAAATGCACTTTTAATAACTCGTCACATAAACAGCTCCTCCGCTGTGCAAATTTCTATAACCAAGATCAAGATCACCCAGTCTGCCTATACTACTACTTATAAGTGCTGCCTATACTACAAGTTCATAGACAAACGCTCATAAAGTGAGAGAAATAATTGTATCAACGTATCGGCGATGCCGATACCGATACCGATACAATTTACAAGAAAACTTGATATAATAAAAATTGTTCTTTTTGTACCCTAACCAATGACCTAAACATTAAAAAGGTACTTAAGAGTCACGTGCTGAGGGGACGTGGGCATATATATTTGCGTTTCCCTCTTTGTATCCTACGCCTAGCGCAATAGCTCGGGATGAGGGTAAAACGGGGTAGTGCTTGGGAAAAATGAGATGACGCGATTATCCGATTAAGGAATAATTGGATAGACTCAAATTCTATCGACTCGGGGTTTATTGAAATTAACGAATTTGGTTAATTCGATTAAATTAATAATACAGAAAATATACAAAAAGTGATAAGTTCGCTTACATTGATCGTAGCGGAGTGCTTGCGGTCACCGGATTGATGATTTACGTCTTAAGGTAAGGCGGCTTCGCAGGTAGGCCGGAACGCTTGGTGACAGGTACGAACGGAGAACAACAGTGATTGTACGCGCACACTTTTCGATATAAGATGGATTATGTATTTTTACCGCGAGCCGGAGATCTGAATTAAATGACTATTTACAAACAATGCCAACGCGATGATACAATTCGGATGTTTTTATGTGGTTGTATTTAGACTTCGAACGTTGGTACAAGTCGAGTTTAATTTTACAATGGTACTCGGATTTAAGTTATTTTACAGAGAAGAGTCCTTTCGCTAGGGACTCGGGAGATCATTGTGAGAATTCAATGCCTGATCGCGATGGAAACTGTTGGGAGACTAACTTCAACGATTGGTGATGGAACACTGACTTCCTATAGGATACTTCTTCACCAAGTGGAAAATAGGAGAGGTTTCGTTAATGGGGGAAGGAATGCATTTTCCTTAGGGATTGGTGGAAAAGGCATCAAATATAGGTCTCCTCGGGTGATTGGTTGAAATAGAGAGTGGGAGCAGGACGTAGGTTGCGAGAGTGACAATCGTCGCTCTATTGCCAGGAATTGGAGCCTCGTTTCTTTATCAGGAGCAAGAGAAAATATGGGGAGAGAAAAGGACCTTGGTCGCGTCGTACCGCTTACTCCAAGATAGGCCTTGTTGACCCAGGTGTGAGAACGCATGTGGTCCACAGCGGTTTTAAGATCGGGTCAACTTCCTGGGTCGGAGGATTTTCTTCTAGCCAGTGTATATTTTTTGGTGTACAGAAGATTTGAACGGTTCGTTTGTCAAGGGCCGAAATTTCCCGTATTCTTCGAGCCGCTGGGCAGTCTCGTTAAGGCCTTAGGCCACTCTAGAGGTCGAAAAAATAGGCTTTTGGGGTATTTTTTTTCAGAAAAACTAAAAATAAATCGAGATTATAAAAAAGGATGTTTATTATACATATCAGTGACTGTATACGATAATTTTTTTGAAGCGATTAATTTTAAAATGGCGGTTGTGCAGCGTTTATATCAAAACTGCTTTTTTTAAGTTGGCCGGAAACATAACTCCGATAATTTTCAACCGATTCACTTGAAATGTTGAATATATCTTGAAAAATACATTGTCTGCAAGTACGTAGGATTTTTTTTTATAATGCATCTTTCATTTGTTATTAACAATTATCTGACGATTTTTTAGGCAAATATTTGGAAAGTGAAAAATTTCATCAGATAATTTTTAATAACAAATGAACTATGCAATATATTAAAAAATCCTACGTACTTCCATAGACAATGTATTTTTCAAGATATATACAACATTTCAAGTGAATCGGTTGAAAATTGTCTGAGTTATGTTTCCGGCCAACTTAAAAAATGCAGTTTTGAGATAAACGCTGCACAGACGCCGCTTTGAAGTTAATCGCTTCAGAAAAAATATTGTATACAGTCATTGATATGTATGATAAACACCCTTTTTGTAATCTCGATTTATTTTGTAGTTTTTCTGAAAAAAATCGCCAAAAAGCATAATTTTTCGGCCTCTAGAGTGGCCTAACCCCTTAAAGCATCTTATCGTAACCTATGCTATGAATATTTAGAGTGCCGCCTTTTGTGTATTTGTTCGTGATACGGTTAAGACCTCTGTGCTCTCGCGTGGGAAAGTACGCGAGACGTTTACTTTTATTGATAGGTTACATTTTCGCCGTGGTAGGCCTAAGTCTAAAGAAAATATAAAGATCCGTCGAAAAATGAGAATGCCACTATCGTGCGTCTTAGGCTTAGTTAGTGGTCGTTCACGACTTCCATTGAAAATCGCCGTAGACCCCGTGTCTTCGCCGGAGCTCAATAGGGTAAGAGAAAGCGAGAAAAGTAAATACATTGTGCGCATTTGGTCGCGACGTGACAGAAGTAAGACGATGAAAATGTGAAAAATTATTTACTTACCTTCCAGGAGCGAAATCAGTGTCAAAATCAACCAGAACTATTATCATACTCTTTTATTTATTATTAATTTAAAGTTTAGTGCTTGAAGTAACCTAAACTTGAAATTGAACTGAACTCTAAATAGACCGGTTTGTACAGGGTTTTAACATAAGTAGATTTTAACTGTGACGTAGATAGTCAATAATCAAACTTGACCTCAGGGACGTTTTTGTTAAGAAAGCAGAGCTCATTGAGGTTATTTTCTGACAATCGGTTGCGCAAATCATTCTGAATAAGATCCGCAGTTGAAAAAAAGTCACTCTGAAGCAATCGAGGTCAATTGATAGGATAGATATATTTCGCCAATCTTCCCGAGCGAAAGCCATCGCAACAAAGTGGGCCATATTTAAATCGGCGAAGAACGTTTCGGAGATGCCGATATATCGGTCCTGCCGATATATCGATCGATCTATCGTTGTCGTATCGGTATCGTTATATCCCTATTTATAACTACTAAATTATTTAGTGAAAAATTCTAAAATACTTCATTTGTTATTATTTTATCAAGAA
This sequence comes from Ophion slaviceki, assembly GCA_944452715.1. Taxonomy (NCBI): domain Eukaryota; kingdom Metazoa; phylum Arthropoda; class Insecta; order Hymenoptera; family Ichneumonidae; genus Ophion; species Ophion slaviceki. Next base: position 10,871,610 of record OX101783.1, on the reverse strand, counting down.
CTGTCAAACCTCAAATTTTCAAGAATTTTGGCAATTTTTAAATATCCATCCAGTAATACCTTAAATATGTAATTAAATGAAATTTCTTCTTGTTTGCACTTACCTTAACTTTGCAATCTGACATACAGGAGACATCACAATAAAATAAAAGAGAAGTAAAAAGTTCGTTTTTATTCAAAGTATTAAGGATTATATTACCCCATTCGCAAGCTTCGTGGAAGAATTTACAAAAAAAAAGGCATGAGTATTTGAATTAGCAATATCGGGACTACGAAGCGGGCATAATACAAACTCGTCAAACCTCAAGTAGAAATGTAATCTTTTTAAATCGTTTATGTTTGAAGGGGTCTTTTAGATTTCGAAGGTTATAGTTGCGATTGCGCTCCATGACATATTTTTCCGAGTATATTCATTCCGGAACACCAATCCCCAGCATGGGAGTTTTCAGATCTGTATGTAAGACCGTGCTTTCACCTCTTCGACCAATATATTACTGAACAGGGTGGACCATTTAACGTGACCCCCCCCCCCCTCACCAAATATCTCCGTTGCCTTTAGAGTGACGAAAAATATCAGGAGGTAATTTGATTGATTTCGAAAGGCTGATACAGTGGTGAAAAATGCATTTTTGTCAAGGTTTTGCGTTCTCAAGGTCATGATATCATTGGTCGTTGGATTCGTTTAAATATCAGCTTCAACGTCGTAATGAGAAAAAAAACATGTTCCCATTTGAAACACCATTGATCCGTTATCCGTTGGATAATCTGCACCGCTATTACATCGGAAACTATTCGAAGGTTAAGAGAATCATTCATCCGACGTCTTCAAAAATGTGTCGAGGTTAATGGCCAGCACTTCGAACATTTGTTACAATAAATTTTCTGCACACAAAATTCCATTACATTATTCGGATATTCTTATTGTTAATCCCATCACGATTTCCTGTTTTTACACGTGTCTTTTGATGAAAAATCATTTCAAGGTCATGATATCATAGGTCGATGGATTCATCTGAATATCAGTTACAACGTCTTGAGGCCTTAGGCCACAGTAACGGGCGACACAGTAAAATCATGTGCGAATTTCACAATTTTTTCGTATGCAAAAGTGATTCACTCATAAAATTAATTACACATCTATTTAGTATGAATATCAAGCCGTTAGAAAATATACATCTTTTTTTTTCGATGTACAAAATGGCCGACTACTCGAAATTTTCCGAAACAGCTTTTTTCCAATTGGCGTGACAAATGACTTCAACAATTTTCACTCGATTTACTCCAAATTTAAAAGTTATGTTCCTAATTGCATTTCGCAGAGAAGTACGTACGGAATTTCTGATTAATCGAAAACTTTTCATTTTATGAGCAGTTTATGAGCAGTTATGACGAAATTTTTCACTGAAAATTCATTTCTTAAGTTCAAATACCTACAACTTTTGAATAAAACAATATTTTTTAAATTCCGTACGTACTTCTCCAGGTATTCTAATGTAGATTGACGAGAATTTTTGTTTTTTGTTCTAGGTAAAAAATTGTGGATGCTAAATGTCACGCCGCGGAGCACCTAAAAAAAGATAACAAAAGAAAATATTAGTAGTCGACCATTTTGTACATCAAAAAAATATATATATTTTCTAATAGCTTGATGTTCATACTAAAAAGATGTGTAATTAATTTTATGAGTGAATCACTTTTTCATACGAAAAAAAATTGTTAAATTCGCACATGATTTTATACTCGTTACTGTGGCCTAAGGCCTTAATAAAAAAATATGTTCTCATTTGATAAACCATTGATGATCTTGAGAACGCGATCTTGAGAATTTTTCACCACTGTATCAGCCCTTCGAAATCAATTAAATTTCCTCTTGATATTTTTTTCGTAACTCTAAAGGGAACGGAGATATTTGGGGTGGTCACCTTAAGGGGAGATATACACCTAGATTCACCTACGTTCACACCTACATTTACACCTACATTCCGTCGACCGTAGAAGACTAGTAAGTTGACAAATTTCATGATTTATTCATTCCCAAATTTTCAAACGCGTTTTTCTCAAAACCAAGTTTTTCAAATCGGTACCCAAAATTTCTCGAAAACCAATGAACCGATTGCCTTGAGGTTTTTTGTGGTTATTCTATACACCATTATCTAGGACTTGTCATAGGATTTTTTTTCCGTTACTTAGTTTTTGTTTTATAGGCAAAATAATAACTAATTTTTGGCCCAAAAATCCCTATTTATGTTCAAACGTCCGCCATTTTGTCATAAATCAATATTTTCAAAATCGGCTATGACAAGTACTAGATTATAGTATCTAATTTAATAATCTTTTTGGTTTTTTTTTCAGATGATTTTTGAAGAAACGCCAGTGGGTACCGTATACGCAGATTTTTTTTCGAGGCTCCAAGGATCATACAATATCCTTGTATATTTTTGATATTTTTAAATAAAGAAAATTAAACATATTTTTGAATGTATATACTTTTAGATAAAAAAAACCCCAATCCGAAATTTCAAATAGTTTTCCTTGGAAAAATTCACAAAAATGACCTTTTTTCCGGCTCCTAGGTAGATATCTCCCCTTAAATGGTCCACCCTGTATATATATATGGGTCTATTCGATCGCCGCGCCATTCTTGTTATTTGCATTTTCAGGTACCCTTCATTCGCTGTCTCCTCCATGGAGGCTATATGGAGGAGCTCGAACCCTATGGGAGACATGTGAAAAATATGACCACAAAATCGTTTGATATAGTGAGGCGCAACGATCGCGCTATTACCATGAAGTTAGTTGCGTGCGAGAGAGACAGAATAAGGAAATCCTGAGAAGTGAGTTGCATGTTTCAGAAGTGAAAGACATCAAAGCACATAAGAAAATTTATATTATTCATATTATTATTCATATTGTTAGTTATATTATTGTTAAAACTAAGTGGAGAGCATGCATACAGCAATAATAGTGTGAATATCCTTGAAGCTCTGATGCTAATCCTATGCAAAGCCGCAATTTAAATACAACAATTCTGACATTAAATTGTGATAGGCAAGATAGCCTCGAAAATAACACCGGCTACGAAGACGTAGTCGTGAAGTCAAATCCTCCTCGACGAATTTTTTTTTGGTCAAATGATGAACCGTACGAACGGGTTGACAATGTTCAATTCTTATTGCAAATCAAAGTGTAATAATATGCACGATTAAATGTTCAATAATAAATTTTAATCGCAAAGTGCCGTGAACCCTTGGGTGTGCCCTAATGAAACAGTGTAATGATATTTCGAACACTTTGCGATTGTACATACAAGAACCATTAGTCACGAGGGACCCACGTTTAAGGTTAAGAAAATTGTAATCAATAGAATTGAAGATTAAAGTAATTATGGTTAGCTCACGATACTGACCTTGATATCGATGCGGAAAAAACGTTTAGTCTGATATAAAAAGAACACTAAATTCTTTTCACTTCACGATTAAAAAAGTGTTTTATAAATTTTCACTAATGCTGCTCATTTGTCTTCACTGATCGCGTTTGGGAACATAGCACATGAGAAAATAATGATTGCGTACTTCCGATACGTCTTTCATCTCTCTCACACGCAACTAACTTCATGATAACAGCGCGATCGCTGCGCCTCACTATATCAAATGATTTTGTTGCCACTTTTTAAGACACAGTTTGGACTCCTTTATGTAGCCTCCATGGTCTCCTCATTGGAGCTTGTCTTCTGTATCTATTATCCATGCTGCCCAACTTCGCGTTGCCCCGTTACGATAAACATAACCCCAAAATATTTCAACTTTTCGTATCGAATCTCGGGCGGGTTTTCTCTTCGTTTATGCCTAAAGCTTTCCCGTGCCGAGTGCATGTTCCGGTTCGATCGATGCCGATCTGATGATATGAATCGTTGTTGCGACTATCAGAGAATGATCGTTGTTGTCGATATGGGCTGTGCGGATCCGTGAAATCCCTCGTTGCAACTTGGATTCACTGCTCGTCTGGAAAAACGGCTTTATGGAACGAGACGTTGGGACTTGGAGGAAATATGCCAAATTGGACGGGTCTCGTCAGGTTGTTACGCCGCCGTTTGGTGCTCGGTATAATATTCGGTCTATCGCTCGCGTACTGTGCGATCTCCCTCCTGTCACACGAGGTACCGTTTCCCCGTCTCTTTTTTTTGTTCCTTCTCGTATCGCGCTGCCAATCCTGTGACCGTCGAAAACGTGTATCACGATGCTACGATCCGTAGAAATTAGAAAATTCCCTGCGAAGCACCCGAGAAGGGGCCAGCGGCGAGCTCTCCGACGACAGAGAAGCGCCACTGGTGGACTACAACGAGAATGGCGACGAGGAAGCGTTCAGAGGGTCCGCGAAAAACCTCGCTTGGCAATTGCCGCCGGAGAACAATTACGAGGCTGGGAACGACGACACTGGTGATACTAATCGCGGCTTGCTTGACGCCAATGGCACTTTTGTCGTAGCGCGTATGTGTCGCAACTCGATTCAGGTATACACTCGGACCTCTTCAAAGTATTCCTTCCACAGAGGGCTGTATTTGGGGGGGTGTAAGCAGGGCCCTTTCGAATCTTCTGCACGGAGAAAAGTACGGCCTCAAATTCTAACACTGGTTGCCAGAATTCTAATATTCACTGCTAGAAAAGTATAGCAGTTTACTGCCAGTTCGGAATTCTAAGACTTGTTATAATAGTGTAAAAATGATTCTCACACCGTATAGTGAAAATGATGCATGCATATTACATTTGAAACTATCCTAGCATAGGAGTTCTATATGCTGTTTAGTAAAAATAATGCGTGCATATTACATTTGAAACCATTCTCGCATAGGCGTGAGTTATATTTTCATATGGATTTTACTATACGTATAGCATGAATCTTCCTGTATGTATAGATTTAACTATACGCAAAGCTTAACTTTTCGGTGCATAGCAAACAATATTACAAAGTTATTAGTAAAATGTGACTCTTTATACCGTACTTTTTGTAGAATACTGGAACCTAATTGTTCCAATCACGTGGGCAAACTATTTTTTGAATACTACAAAAAATCACAATATGCAAAATAAAAAGTATTATTTGTATCAGTTTACGTGCCATATTGTAGGTTAAAATTTAAATTTCTTCATTATTACTATACCATAATTACATTTTTTATCTTCCTTTCAATACTTTTTGATATTTAATGATGCTTTTTTTAGAAGCATAGTATTAATTCTAAACTTAGAGGCCCCTGTTTTCTCTGTGTGTAAATTACAGTGGTGCTTTATATAAAAATAGGTTACAATGAATTTTTATACCCAACGATAAACTGGAATCAAACATTTTTGCCAAATTTAGTAGTTTTAGACATTTTTACTTTGTCCCTGAAAAGTCGAGCCTACCAAAATTCTGCTGGTTTCATTTTTCCAAGTTATATTATTAATATTTTTTAAAACATTCGGTAACCACCTCTTTTTATTGTCATTACAGAATCTTTAGAATATTTACATGTGTGAGCAGTTTATATCAGGCATCTAGAGTTATTCAGTGTATAAATTATTCGTAAGAAATGTAGCTGTGTGTCATCCCCACAAAGTGCTGTCTAGATGAGACGGTTTTTATAGTCGTAGTTCTTTGCTAATAGTTCGGTAACTGGGATTGAAATTTTACCAGTAAACTGGGATGTATTTTTTCTTTGTTGTAGACGGAAATCAGTTAATTGTTAAATATTCGGGTTCGTGAAAGAAATACCTGAAGTTAGGACTTGTACAGTGACAGGGGGAAAGAGAGTTTCGCTAGGAAAATGTTTAAACATCCCTATCTACATATAGAAAAAAAGACTATAAGGCTTGAGGGGGGAGATCCCTTGAGGCAGCCAAAACAACGTGAATTTTCAAGGTTTTTTCGTGTTGAAACTATTTCTTCTACATTACCGAGTTTTATGTACACATTGTTACATTTTTAAATATTCCACCTTTTTCTTTATATTTAAAAGTGGTGGATCTACGCCACTTGCTTCAGAGACAGGTGCCGCCTAAGTTGTTCCACGGTGTACAACCTGGCGTCTGGTGCATTGATCTGAATCATCAGAGCCAAGAAGTTTTGATTTCTAAGATCCACACACTCTATGCGAACCTAAAAAATGTAAAGAAAAGTAGAAATTCGAAAACTAGTACATGTTTGAAAAAAATGTTCTTTTTTTCATGTAATTTTTACTATAATATTTTTTAATGAAATAGTTTTTGGAAGTCATTTTCAAGAAATTTCAGGATTACATAGACGGTAATTATGTTATCAAAAGGAGTGCAAAATTCGAAAATGACCGATCAGATAATTTTTGAGTTATCTTGTACGAGGTTCACGAAAAAGTGGTTTTCAGGAAAATGTGTTGAATGTTTTAGATTCAAAAATGTTGTGACTGAATGTACCGACTAATCAACAATTCCAGGGCCATAAAATAGTCTCTCAGCTCCCTTGTGGAGTTCATTTTCGGCCATGAGCTTTTTACGTTATGAAGGTACCCCCCCCCCCCCCTTTAACTTCTCATGCGCATGGAAATCACCGGATTCTATGCTTTGGAATCTAAAATATTGGGGCAGACCAGTTTTTACTCTTGTTGATTGACTGAGAGAAAAAATTGACACGTGAACACTTTGATACAAAAATATACAACGATTATCGATATTTTTTTCCTGATGAGAGTATTCGAATGACGAGGGCGGGACTTTACACACAATTGATACATAGTCATGCCAAGTTTGAGTTTTTTATTTATTGAAAAATATTGGTAAATAATGACGTTATGATTTAAACAAAGTGCCACTGTTGGTGCATGGCCAATCGGTACAGGTGAATCTGGCATCTAGGCTAATTCAAAATGAAAAATCTAAAAATGTACCTTTAGTATAATAAGAAAACTTTCGTAGGACCGAGTACTTTATCGAAATTTTGAAAAGTACCAAAATAGCAAGCTGCAGAAAAAGAAAGTTCTATTTTCGACCAGAAAACAATTTGAATAATTTGTTGATAACGTATGGATATACATATCGAGAAATCCTCTGGTCAAATGATAGAAAACTTATAAACTCTGTTCGAATTTGAAGTAAATTGGAAATTGATTTTGAGACACGTGTTACAACATTTCTTGACGCGTTACGACGAGTTGACGACCCGAAAATCAGGGTTATTAAAAAAATTAATTTTGATGAAATAAGTAAGATGATTAAAAAATCGTTTGGACATTTATCTGTGTGTACATTAATTAAGATCTGTTGCGAATTTCATGGAAAAATATTAATAATTGAAGGACTTATAAGCAATTTCATGAAGGACCTTTGAGCGTGAGGTGCTTAACAGTGTACTTGATTTTGGCCACCTAGTTGATCTGAAAAAAAAAAACGACTGTTTTTCGTTAAATAATATTGGCTAATCCTTGACCGACCTTTTTTCGTTATCACGTTTCGAGAAAAAATGGCATTAATCTACCTAGAGCCCCCCAAGGAATAGCCAAAGTCCGAATTTTTTCCTGGGAAACGGTTGGTGAAAGAGTAACACATTTTTTTAAACACAAAGGTACATATATTGAGAGCCTTTAAAAAAATTTCGAAAAACATAACCCCCCCCCATTCCGTTACGTAACGGGTCCTTTGTCGTCAATAATTGCAATTTTTTTCATAGACATAACTAATTATGAAAGGATCGGGCTTATACTCATTTCATGAAGTACATATTCATCTAGTTTTATACCAATTTTTATGACAAAATTTTGAAAATTAACCAAGATATATGCCTTGATTTGACGACAAAAACAAAAAAAATTCTCTTCATTGTCCCATTGATATCTTTATAAAAGATTATCTGTAAATTGAAAGTCAACAATTTATCGATATCTATACAAATGTAGCTATCGTTATGCGTAGCCGTTTTCTTATTTTGCTTTTTTTTTTACAAAATGCCCACAGTTTGGACATTTTTTTTCTATTTTCAAGGCCCTTTTTCTGTATTCAAGCAGTCTTTAAAAATAGTAATAATCAAATGTTAAAAACGCGATAATGTTTTCAAACAAATTGAAAATCGGTTGATAAGTTTTTAAGTATTCGCTCGGACAAGGTCGAAAAAACTAGTTTCGAGAAAGACGCGTAAAAAGTTTTCGTTCAGTGTTTCTTGATCTAAAGTTATATTTTTTCTAGAATATTGAAGTATCTAGTCGCGGGCGATATGACGGTTCTTCATCTTCATGATAGTTCACAAAATAATAAGAGCCTATTAGTGTGGCATCATTTACTTTATCTATTGTGGTGTGGCACCAGGTGTGGCGTCATTTACTTTATCTATTGTAAATGATGCCACACCTGTAGAGACTGAGGGCACTAACCGGTCACGCTACCTGTTCTTCCTAAAGTGACTATAACTCCGTCAGTTTTCGGGCTTGTGAATAAAAATGATGTCAACATATTTTTCAATACATGTACTTTCAAGAATTATTTAAAAAAAAATGTCCTTCAAATTTTGCTTAGGGGATTTGGGAAAGCTACTGTGCAAGTTCTTGCACGGTGGCTTTCCCCCTTAACTGACACTGCGTATAGAAAGCTGTGAGCTGTCCACGGTAAAATTGCACGCGATGTTTAAATTAAAAACTTGGACATGCGGAAATTTTGCTATTTCTGGCAGTTTTAAAATCTTGACGAAACGCAAACCTTGACCGCCGCACTCCACGTGCTCAGACCGTAACGCCTAGCCGACCCCCCCCCCCCCCCCACAATTGCCCTACGTAATTTGCGTACGTCCCCTAATGAAAAAAAATGTTAAGAAGAGAAACGTCGGTCAAGAGTAAACTACTATTACACTGAATCACGGTACCAAATTTCAAGTCAATCCGTTCATTAAATGCCGTGAAATCGTGTACACCGTTTTGAAAAATAAGGTTTCGAGAAAAACGCGTTAAACCCTCAATAGTCACACTGGGTCCACGGGACCCAAACAAATTATTTTGATGCCATACAACTTTTTTTTCCAATAAAACATAAATTTTCTTATATGCGCAAGCGTTTCATTCTTTTCTTCTAAATCGCACCTGCGTTGGATGAAATAAATATACTTTTTGAAAAGTCCACATAAACCGCTATGTCTATTTCAAAGTACATTGTTTCCAGATTATAAAACCATTTTTTTTTGTCAATAATTTCAAGAGTTACAGCAATTTTTGTAAAAAAAAGGTCATTTTTCACGTTTTTTTTGCATAATTTTTTTTGCATATTTAAAATTTCATTTTTGAATTCTAACCAATATTTTTGTATTAACGCGGTCCTCTAGTTTCTCGGCTGTTTTTTTACGGCTTTTTCAATAATTTTTTACGGGCAAAGCATCGAAATAATCAATCTCATTGTTTTTGCATAATCTTTATTAACATTTAAATAAGCTTTACAAATTTTTTGAAGTCAAAATAGATAATAGAATAAAAGTTATAGTGGCCGACAGGAAGACATCACGTAAAAGAGGTGCTTGACGGTGACCAAGATTGCGGCTGTTCTGCTTATCTGAAATAAAAAAACCAAACGGCATTTTAATCTTCATATTTAAGACTAGCGATTGAACTAGAGTGAATTCTAAATTACAAAAATTGACTTTTTTATACACTTTTGAAAATTACATTCTATTTTTTTACTCATTTTTTCTTAAGTTTTTCGCTCGTACAAAAAAAAACTATCGAAGCAATCATGATAATCCTAGTTCAATCGCTGGCTTATAACATATTAAAGATGCTGTATAAATTTGAACAAGATCAGTGCAGTAGTTTCTGAAATATCGTGGTCACCGTTTCGAAAAATGGTGTTTCGAGAAAAACGCGTTTGAAAGTATACCTGCTCCGTATACCTGCTCCGTATACCTGCTCCGTTCCAGGGCCGTAACTTGTGAACCACTTCGAATATCGAAAAATCCTTTGGCACACATTTTCTACACATGTTGTAGATGTGATTTATGAAAAAAAAAAAAAAACGATTTTTTCGACCCGAGAAACTAGAGGACCGCCTTAAACAAGGTTCAAATTATACCCTACTATTATTTTTTTCATATCGCTCAATGCATTATTTCATTATTTATAACAATTTAAAAACGCCTGGGTCCCATGGACCCACTATGACTATAACGTGATTCTAGCCAAGTGTGACTACTAAGGGTTAAAGTTTTACTAGCGCTCTTATCATAATCATAAGTTTACCTTCAACTTGCGATTCCTGCACGATACGTTGGACCTTCCTCTTCAATTTGAATTGTCTCAAGCGACGAACGAGTGTTCGTCATTTTCACGCTAAGCGCAACCCCTTGAAACATAGGTATGAAAAATGTGCAAAATAAAGGGTAAGTCGCAGCGGCGCGGTATATTAGGCGTATTGAAATCTCAATTCGGGCTATTCAGTCGGGGTGCCACGGTCGTGACAAGCACGACGCAAGGGAGACGAGAGTAGAAAGGATTCAAGACTTTGCTCGACAGGGTAAGGCTCTCATCGTGGATGAACGCGGCTACGTTTGTTCCCGCTCCGAGCTCTTATCGACCGGCTGTTGCGGCGCTCTGGAAAAGACGAGAGAAGAGAGCCACGACGTAGAGCCGCCCTTGAACCAGAGAAGAAAGAGATACAGCTGCGAGACGTGCAATCCTCAGGGTTGCTGCGCCGTTTACGAATATTGCGTTTCGTGCTGTCTTCAACCCGGCAAGGTAAGCGCGGTGTCGAGTGGCCGCTGTCGAATGCGCGGAGCACGGTCATGCAGATCTGGAAACTCCTGTGGTAGATTGATGAAGCCAATTTGCACGCTTCCCATCATAACAACCAGAGTCACAGATAGAAAATGTTATACGTTATGCCCTGTCCAAATTTGTAGTGAATCGGACGAAAGGATTTTGAGATACAATATAAAACGCAAGAAAAGAAATTTTTTGGTTTTAAAAAAATATTTGGCGCGGATTGACGCCTTAAAGGGCTATACCAGTGTGAACGCAAAAAATTTGTGTGATTTTCGGGAATTTTTTGGAAGAAAAGTACTCAATTAAATGTTTCGGAAAATTAAGAATGTATTGGCTATATTTGACCTATACTACATAATTTTTTCATAGAAAAATTAGCCAAGCGACTTATGCGCTGCCTTCGGAGGCGCAAAAAAAAGTTCCTCCACTGCTGACATGATTCCGGCCGATTGAGTAGCTGAAACCGAAAAAGGAAAAAATGTCGTTAAACTGGAAGGTATTTTCTGTACAATGACGTAGGATTTTCGAAAAATATCAAAATCTAACAAAATGGCGTAGTTATGAAAAAAAGTCTGTTTTCTTGTCTATAAAATGGTCGTTTTTTTCAACGCTAAATCGTCAATTTTCATCCAATCAAAAATATCCTACGTCATTGTAGAGTAAATATATTCAAGAGTACTCGGTTCAAATTCAAGTCAATCGGATAATTGCTCTTCGAGTTACAATGTCAGCAAATTTGAAAAATCTCATTTCGAGAAAAACCCGTTTAAAGATTTAACTATCGATTTTTGCAAGGTAAGGTGATTAGAGATACGGCCTTGAAATTTTTACAAGATATTCTTGAAAGTATAAACTGTTGAAAAAGGCAAAAAAATCGATTTTTTCGAAGTGTCACACTGGTATAGCCCCTTAAACCCTAGGCTGTAGAACCATACAATAAAAAAATCGTATTTTTGACATTTCAAGCTTACGCAGACCCCTTGATTCAGTCAACAGATTTCAGTAATTTTCTTAAGTTTGCTTTTGCTTGAAAAAAAATACCCGTCTCCGAACTCCACGCCTCATACTTGGCCGATCGAGTGAATAAAAGTCGGTTCAGCAACTCAATTTTGGTCGGGTCGACTAGAAATTTTCAGAGACGATTTTTGAAATATAATATTCCGAGAATAGTCGAAAACCAAAAATTGGTATTTAAAAAAAACTACGTTCAACGAGAGAATAACACGCTTCCGAACCTAAATTCGTCCGGTATGGACGAATCCCGCAGACTCTCTACCCTCTTCACGTTGCCCCGTTGGTGAAGGACCCAATACGCAATAGGGGAGACGGGATACTTGAACCCCCTTTTGTGTTTTACCCCAAATTCCCTTCATATAATATTCCAAATGTCTTGGCACTGAAAGACGTGGAATTTCATTGGGAATAATCAGTACAATAACGACTTAGTTTATAAATGTTTTAAATATCTCACCAAAACTAGATGAAGAGAAAGGTATCAAGTGTTCCATATATATGGGTGACTCGATCTGGGGGGAGCATATCTCCCCTAATAGGGGACACATGATTTGCCTTTGCCTGCATCTTCAGGATCAGCAATGTAGATATGCAATAAAAGATGTTAAAATTGTTATATTCTCATTTAATGTTCATTAACCTATTAACCCTTGTCACACTGAGCCAATATGACCCAGTGGGACATGCCTATCAATCGGATGACCATGAAAAGATTCATGAACATACTTTAAATATTGCATAACATGTGCCAAAAATGATTATATCCAAATCCCATGGTAACATGCAAGGAAAGCCGTAAAGAGAAAAAATTGCAAAGAAAACTTGGCGTCGCTGGGTCGTTTAGACCTACAGTGGCGACGAAGGGTTAAACAGACTTTCACCAACATTTTCATTATAGTCAAATTACAGCCTTTTTCGTAATCTAAATCAACAAACAATACCTCTTACTGCTTATTTTTGTCCCCTTTAATTGTAAACCTACTCAAATCTTTTCTTTTTATTTTAATTACGTTAGTCTTTCATTAACTTTACGTTGTTAGCTTTACTTATATCAAAACGATCAACATTTGCAGGTAGCATCTATAATAAAATCTGCATAGTCAAAAACACACAAGTATCTAATAAATTATAGATATTATTATTTATAATTTAACCGGCCGTTCTGTTTCTATTAAATAACCTCAAATCATTTAGGTATCATTATATCGTAATGGTAATAAAGTATTTTCATTTCATCTTAGGTTAATGATCTTTCTCATACTTACTTATCCGTTCTTCATCTACTTTTAAATTTTGAACTTGCTCAATGAGTTCGGAAACCCAATGCTGATTATTCTCTTTGATGATGATTTGAGCTTTGAAGCAGGCGGTCTCTTCACAACTTGACATTTAGCGATTGCACTAATATCATCTTGAATAGGTCACTTGAAATGTTTTCTGAGAGAAAAGAAAAACAATAGCTACGGGACACGTGATCCGGGAGATCAACTTTCCCATAAGAACGTGTACCAAGTGTCCCCAACCAGGTTGCGGTAAAAGAGTTATATTTAGAAAAAAGCTATTTAAATCCAAGTGTTTTTCTGTGCAAAACTGTAAACTACATCGATGTTCACTTGTATTAAGGCTTTAGGCGACGGTAACGGGTATACAATCATGTGCGATTTTTTTTTCGTATGAAAAAGTGATTCACTCATAAAATTAATTACATATCTATTTAATATGAATATCAAGCTGTTAGAAAATATATATTTTTTTTTTCAATGTACAAAATGGCCTACAACTAATATCTTCTTTTGTTATCTTTTTTTAGGCACTCCCCGGCGTGACATTTAGCATCCACAATTTTTTATCTAGAACAAAAAACAAAAATTCTCGTCAATCTACATTAGAATACCCAGATAAGTACGTACGGAATTTGAAAAATATTGTTTTATTCAAAAGTTGTAGGTATTTGAATTTAAGAAATGAATTTTCAGTGCAAAATTTCGTTATAACTGCTCATAAACTGCTCATAAAATGAAAAGTTTTCGATTAATCAGAAATTCCGTACGTACTACTCTGCGAAATGCAATTAGGAACATAACTTTTAAATTTGAAGTAACTCGAGTGAAAATTGTTGAAGTCACGCCAATTGGAAAAAAGCTGTATCGAGAAGTTTGGAGTACTCGGCCATTTTGTACATCGAAAAAAATATATATATTTTCTAACAGCCTGATATTCATACTAAATAGATGTGTAATTAATTTTACGACTGAATCACTTTTTTATACGAAAAAAACTGTTAAATTCGCACATGATTTTATACCCGTTACTGTGGCCTTAAGGCGTTACCCCCACTGGTAGCGCAAAAAAAGGCCTTTTTCATGAATTTTTTTAAAGAAAACTACAAAACTTTTTTAATCGATCAATATACCATCTTAAAGAACACATCTTGAAGAACTTTTAGTAATTTTTTTATGGAAAAATATTACATTGTTTAGTGGCAAATGGCCGTCAATGAAATAATGTTTTTATATACACGCTTTGCGGTGACCAACATTGCGGCGAAGTGGATTATCTGAAAAAAAAAAATGCGGATGGATTTAGTCAAATATAAGTATAAACTAGTCTTTAATCGAAGGATTTTTAAAAATATTCATTTTTCACAAAATGGCGGACAGTCAAAGTTAATGGTTCGATTTTAACGAAAAAAAACGGCCGTTTTTTAGCTATAAAATGGCCATTTTTTTCGAAAAAAAAATCGAACGATTAAAGACTACATTTTTATGTATTAAATAAGCCTGCAAAATTTCAAGAAGATCAAGAAGATTCAAGAAGATTCGGTTCATTAGTGTTCGAGTAACCGTGGTCACCGACTTCAGAAATGCCATTTTGAGAAAAACGTGTTTAAAGTTTCAATTTCAGTTTATACGAAGAAAATATTTTTTTTTGTAAACTTACATAGAGTCATCTATTCCGGGCCCATACAGAAGTATGGGCCCGGATACTTATACTTCAAAAAAATCGATTTTTTTTAAATCGCAAGTGGGGGTAACCCCTTAAAGACTTAAACACCTAGAACTACTTCTCCAAATAACAGTATAATCAAAATTAAAACTTACGAAAAATATTAATCTGCCGCACCAAACACCAAGCCGTCCGCCATTTGCCAAGCTGTCAAGTCCGACAGGCCTTTACATAGTTTGTGGGTACCATAGACACCTAATGTTGCCAATTACAAGCAATGCAATGTACATAGAAGTTTTGTAAATGTTGTGTAGCAAGTCTCCCATAAGGATCAAGTTACCTCAATCTCCCCTATATGTGTATATATATAAGCCCTTAACTTCGTTTGTTCTCCACTGCTGTAACCTGTTGAGTCTTCATCGCTAATTACCTGTCGAGTCTTAATCTCCGCTTCCGGTAAAGTTTCAAACGCGGTAACCTGTTAATCTTCCATCGCTGTAACTTCTGAAACGCAGTGCTATTAGGGAACTGCGGTCTCAATGTACGGAACTATACCTCTGTCTCTCCTCATCTTATTCAACCGGTCGACCACAGCGAACCTGGCGACCAAATCTTGAACTTATTGCTTTCGCTTCACCAAACGAGTCCGACTCACCACAAAATCGCCATGGTCTCCAAGTTTGCATCGCTGGAATGGAACGAAAATTCTTTTTTACGTTTTTATTTTCTCCTTTTCATTATTTTACAAAATCTTTTTCTGCCAATTTCTATCCTTGATCGCTGAACAAGCGACAAAAAATAATTGAGGGTCAATCATAAGGAAGTCAAAAGGAATTCGAGCTTTTGAAAAATAATAACTTCCGTTGCATTCCAACGATGCAAACTTCAATTTCATAAATCGCCGGAGTCTCCAGACCTGTATGCAAGTCTGTGGTGCGGGGGAAAAAAGAGCCAGCGTAACAGTGTTGCGATGGCGTTGAATGTCCGTACAGAGACGAGGGAAGAAGGAGCCGAGGAGCACGGGGGAGCGGGACCGCCGCGAGAATACACGAGGCCGGGACGAGGACGCGATCAGACCCCGGCTGCGAAACCTCGATCGTTTTCAAGCGTGCCTCGCCGCGTGTCGAACCTCAAGTGCGAGTGTACGACACGAAAATACGTACAAGGATCCGGACTCGAAACACTGCTACACTCAGTATCAACGATCATCGCGTCGCGACGAGAATATTCCTAAAAATAATAATGGTGACAACTCTATCGTTGTCGTTACATCTTCTTCTATGTTGCGATTATTCATCCAGCATTATCGCCCAATCCCTTGTCCTCCACCCCCCCCCCCCCTTAAGACCTCTCGGCGCGCGGTTGCGGTTCAGCCTTTTTTTTATTGCATTTTCCTTATCAACACCAATGCTTATATAGAAAAGCACCTTTATCAACACCAATCCTTATATAGAAATGTCACCAAGTATTCTCCCAGGTATATTATAGATTTGTGCAGATTCGTCGTTGAAGCTCTCGCAGCATCGTCTTTGGCATCCTAGAGGGAGGAACGTACTCCCCGCACAAGCTTGGATTTCACGCGCCACACGTCTTCGTAATCGATCTTCATCCCGGGATAACGTTTGCTCACAATCTCCATTACCTCGCTGCGTATGGGTTCTTGCACGGTGCCTCGAATCTGCAAAACCGGAAGTTATCGTCGATCGATCCTTTTGGGCCAAACGTGTTTGGGGAAGCTTTGAAATAATTTCAGCAAATTTGTACATCAATACCAGGTGTAGAAGTATGAAACCGGAATTTCTTGGTAAAAATTACACGTCCGTTGTTTGAAAATGATAAAAAAAGGAATGGAGACGGCTTTCTGCGTCACATTCAATTGATCCGCGAGTTCTTGTTGACGTTGAGTATCATCTTCATCCAATAAGGCTTGCAGTTCGTTATCTGCGAACTTTTTCGGTGGTTTCCCACGCTCTTCGTTTCTCACGTCAAAATCGCCACTTTTGAATTTTTCGAACCACTCGGAACACTGTGTTTTGCCAAGAGCATGTTCACCGTAAGCTTCGACAAGCAATCGATGCGATTCTGCAGCAGTTTTCTTCAAATGATAACAGAAAACCAATGCTGTCCGCAAATCGTAGTTCGTAGGCACAAAACTCGACATGTTTAAGATTATAGAAAAGTATACCGGTGTAAGGAACCTGGGTTGTTGTGTATTGAAAATCTTCGTCAGCCGTTAGAGGGAGATGATGGCGCTGCAGAAGTGGTCTTACGGTCCCTAAACTGATGGCTAGCACCATCTATAGGGAAATTCCGGTTTCAGACTTTTACACCTGGTATGTACAAATTTGCTGAAATTATTTAAAATACCTTGAACCCGAAATTTGAGTTAATTAACACATTGAATTATTTTTTTGGCGGCTTTATTTTCCTTAACCGTTAGATTACAACGAATCTAGCGAACAAATCTGGAATATACGATTTTTGCTTCGGCTAATGAGTCTGTCTCGACCACTAAAAACTCGATCTTCGAGATCTGTACGTGAGACCGCGGGCTGATCCGTCGAGTGATCGGACAGAGAGGGAGAGAGAGATTGATTGATTGATTGATTGATGGTTTATTATATGCCTTGGAATAAACCTTTAGGCAGCAGGATACATATAAGGAACAAGAATAAAAAATAGGATAAGGTAGTGTAAGAATACTTTGAGCCCAAAATTTGAGTTACTTAACAGATTCAATTATTTTTTGGCGTCATTATCTCACTCGACCGTTAGACTACTACGAACCTAGCGGGCACATCTGGAACCTACGATTTTTGCTTCGGCTAATGAGTCTGTCCCCACTAAAAACGCGCATTCTTCCAGACCTGTACGTGAGACCAGTAAAAATAGCAAAAGAATGAGACGGACGGCACACAGGCAACGTCTACATAAATAAAGAAAAAATAGAACTAGAACAATGCTATACTGGATCAGGGAACAGCTAATGGCAAAAGAAATATTTTTTAATAAATATTTTCTAACCTATTAGACTTGGGAGAAAATGTTTCCTACAAAAGTTTCATAGTTCGAAGGGGGTTATCGAATGGTGGCTACGAGGTTCATCCAAGTGGAGGCGCTTCGGAGATTTCAAGGTCACCGCCACTTTTTTTAAATGGGCCCACTATTTTTTCACAATTTTATCAAGGCACTAAAAATAAGTTAACACACCGAATTTCAAGATTTAGTATTAGTACAAGATTTAGTAACCGTTTTTTTTCATCGATTCTAGGGTAAAAACATTGAGATTTATTTTTCATCGATTTTCCATACTAAATCTTGAACGACAATGGTGAAATTTGGTGTTCGAACTTATTTGTAGTTTCTTGTCAAAAATCCGAAAGGAAAAATAGTGGTCCGACTTAAAAAATGGAGGTGAGTTTGAAATCTCCGAAACGCCTCCACCTGGATGAACCTCGGAGTCAACACTCGATGGACCCCTTCAAACTATGCAACTTTTGTAGGAAAAGCTTTCTCCTAAGTGTAACCAGGTAAGAAAATATTGTTACTGTTGATAGTTGTTGCCTCACCCGATGTAAAAGTCAGATCAATACCGAAAAGTGAAGTCGAGAGTCAAGTGAAGGCTCAGTAGCTCAACACAAGAGAGAGAGAGAGAGAGGGGGGGGGGGAGAGAGAGAGAGAGAGAGAGAGAGAGTCGTTTATTTCGTACGCTAGGTGCAAAAACTCCTAAAAGTGGCGTGCTTGTACAAATACCGTGATACACAATCATTTACAGTAAATGAATTAAAATCGGTGAGTTATAAAAAAAACATTACAGTCTTTGAAGCATGCAAAATAACGGAATATTGAAAATAATTATGTATTTTGAAATGTTTATTATACGTTATTCGATACATGGAGTGTTCTCCATCTCTCACACACACATGCATGCTTTACATCTCGTCTCACGAAATACGCGATGCTAAAATCGCACATTTTCCCTAGTGTGTGTCATTCGTCTCGTCTCGTCTAGTCTCGTGACGCGAAAGAATCTGTCCGATGAACCTAAAAATAGTTTTATCAATATTGAGGGGGGAGATACCTTTAGGCGTGGAAAAAATATGGTGATGTTCACTTTTTTTTTAAAGGAAAGATTTCTTCACCATTTTTGAAACTGAGGGTATGTTTTGTTACAACTTTTGGCTGTCACATGGTATTTTTTTTTATCAATCTTTAAAAATGGCGGAGGTATGGCAGGGTCTTCTAAACTGCATTTCAAAACTGGCGCGACGTATGGCTGAAAAACTAATCGTCCGATTCCGATGAAATTGGTATAAATCTTTCTAACCTTATGGTCTAAAACACGACTCTAAATGTTTTTGAAAATTAAAAATAAACTTTTTTCATTGGAAAATGTAGTAATTTTTTCCGGTTCAATAGCTTCGAAGATTTTATCAACAAGCCGTCGAAAAACGTTTTGGGAAAAACGCGTTTAGAGTTTGTTTGGGTTACATAAATACAATTTTTTTTTAAGTTCTATGTATTTCGATAGTGTAATCGAATAGTAGCAGGATAGTGTAATACTTTTATATCAAGGGGAGGTACCTGAGTAAACGGCGAGAAAAACAGGGAAAGTTCGGGAATTTTTATCTCAAAAACTAATGTTTCGATTGGATCCGGGTTTTTTTTATAGGAAAATATGTACATTGAGGTATGTTTAGAAATTTTTTAAAATAAATTCGTTGACTGGAAGCGATTCAAACGGGATTATCTCGAAACATAGTTTTCAAAGTCGGTGCCAGATGTATCTCGAAAACGGCTTGTCCGATTTTGTCCAAATTTGGATACAATATTCTTCGATGGTTTTTCTCGTTCGCCATGTAGGGGTTTTTCATTTGATTGAACCATTGATTTTTTTATGCAATGTGTGTGCAATCCAAAATCGTCGGAAATTGCGAACGAAAAACGAATATTAAATCAAAACGGACGCAATTCCGTCAAAAATTAAAATAAAAAAAAAATTCTACGTGACGAACGAGAAGAACTATCGAATAATATTGTATCCAAATTTGGACAAAATCGGACAAGCCGTTTTCGAGATACATCTGGCACCGACTTTGAAAACTATGTTTCGAGATAATGGCGTTTGAATCGCTTCCAGTCAACGAATTTATTTTCAAAAGATCCTAAACATACCTCAATGTACATATTTTTCAATTTAAAAAACCCGGATCCAATCGAAACATTAGTTTTTGAGATAAAAATTCTCGAAGTTTACCTGTGTTTCTCGCCGTTTACTCAGGTACCTCCCCTTAATATCTATAATATAAACCTATCAAAAAATGTATGAAAATAGGATTCTTTAGCGTCTAAAGTTTGAAGACCCCTTAATACAAAAAAATATGTAACAGTCAAAAGTAGTAATAAACCATACCCTGAGTCTAAAAAATGGCGAAGAAATCTTTCCTTAAAATAAAAATTATGAAAACCAGCAATTTTCTCCTCGCCTAAAGGTATCTCCCCCCTTAAAAACGTATAAAAGCGAAAGCGGAGAGAGAATAAAAAGGATCAAGACGTGACCAAAGTCCGCACTAACCTCGGTGTATTCGCAGTCTGCGGCCGCGTAATGACAGGAGATGGCTTTCCGCGTGCGCTTCGAACGGTTGACCCCCGAGCCGTGAACGAGCAGCGGATGGAAGAAGAGCGTGTCACCCGGCTGGACCTCCAAATCAACCCAGCGCATCGAATCCGGTAGATCCTAGTCGTTAACATGGTGGAACGAACGTTAAGGGGCTATACCAGTGTGACACTTTCAAAAAATGGATTTTTGTCACCCTTTTCCACAGTTTATACTTTCAAGAATATCATCATCATTTATATCAATATCATTTTAGTTAAATTGACAATATCATTTTAGTCAAAAATTGATAGTTAAATCTTTGAACGCGTTTTTCTCGAAATGAGATTTTTCAAATTTGCTGACATTGTAACTCAAAGACCAATTATCCGATTGACTTGAAATTTGAACTGAGTACTCTTGAATACGAGAGTGGGGTGAAAAGTTTCCGGCCTGACCAAGAAAAACGATATTTAATAATTTTTTTTTGCTTTATTTTTCAACATAATCTCCATCAACACTGATACATTTCTCATAACTCTCGCGTCCCAAAAAACAGTAGCCATAACCTTGTTTGCCGATAAAATTGTTTTTGCCTTCTTTGGGGTTGGTTCCCCTTTTCCAACCCACTGTTTTGACTGTTCTTTACTTTCAGGAGTGTAGTGGTGGACTCATGACTCATCAACAGTTATGAATCGACGCAAAAATTCGTTTCGCTCGATTGGTCGAGCGTTAGCAAACGCGGCACCCACCTTGCCCACAGCTTTTCCATGTTCAAATGGTTGTGCAAAACATTTCGCACACGTTCAGCTGACATCCTACAGGTCTCAGCTATCTCATGCACTTTCAACCTGCGGTCTTCCAACACTATTTTATGGATTTTTTCAATCATCTCTGAAGTTGTGACTTCAACGGGCCGTCCTGAGCGAAGCTCGTCAGAGGTGCTCACACGACCAATTTTGAATTCAGAAACCCACTGATTAATAGTTGAATATGATGGGGAGGAGTCTCCTAGTGCTGAATCCATCTCTTCTTTTATTTGTTTTGGTGTAAAACCTTTCAAATGGAAGTATTTGATGACAGCACGTTTTTCCAATTTTTCCATTTTTACGAAAACAACGGAAGCGTCTCGCGCAATGTGCTCTCAAACGCAAACTAACGTAGCGATTGGGCTGAAACTGTACATACAAGCTCGGTAGGAATGGTACTGTAGGACGCCGCTCCAAAACTAGACCTAGTGGCACCATCTCTTGGTCAGGCCGGAAACTTTTCACCCTACCCTCGTATATCTACTCTACAATGACGTAGGATATTTTTGATTGGATGAAAATTGACGATTTGGCATTGAAAAAAATGACCATTTTATAGTCAAGAAAACAGACTTTTTTTTATAACTACGTCATTTTGTTTGATTTTTATATTTTTCGAAAATCCTACGTCATTGTACAGGAAATACCTTCCAGTTTAACGACATTTTTTCCTTTTTCGGTTTCAGCTACTCAATCGGTCGGAATCATGTCAGCAGTGGAGGAACTTTGTTTTTTGGCGCCTCCGAAGGCAGCGCATAAGTCGCTTGGATCTCAATATTTTTCGATGAAAAAATTATGTAATATAGGTCAAGTATAGCCAAATATATTCTTAATTTTCCAAAGCATTTAATTGAGTACTTTTCTTCCAAAAAATTTACGAAAATCAGCCAAATTTTCAGCGTTAACACTAGTATAGCCCCTTAAAGCCGCTGCTCGTAGGACTGGCAGGAGAGGAAAAAAAGGGTCACCTGAATCTCGTGGTACATTTTATTGACGGGACCCGAGGCCGATTCGTTTGGATAACCGTGCGGAAACAAGTGGCCGGGAAGGTGAGAACCGGGCGACACGTAGAGACATCCGTTGAGAGTGTCGCAAGGTTCGATGGCGGTCCAAGTGGCGACGATGCGATCGGCCGGGCGAAATGGAAAGTAGTACAGGTCCTGATGAGGAGGATGCCTGGCGGACCCAACGGTTAGCTCGACAAAGCTAGAGGGTGCGTGATGTCCAATAGAGATGGCACTCACCTGCTGCTCTTTGAGCCCGCATCGGGAGGTTTCGCTATCAGCATGCTGTGCATCGCCATTATGCTCGGCCCGGTAAAAGACTCGACGATATCCAAGAGCGGCTTGTACTCGAAGTACTCGCGGAAGACGTCGTCGTAATTCAGATCCTGGATCTTGTTCACCAAGGATCGGTTGGTCACGTCACGCATCACGATCATCCCATCCCTCGGCGCCTTTCCCGAGACTATGTCATCGAATCTGCATAGCCACGACAATCGTCACGATCCTGCCTAACGGGTATGCTTTGGTGTTTCACCAAATTTGCGATAGTATGGCGAGTGGCAAGTGCTGGGAGAGCAATGAAGAGCAATGGAGACAGGAGGGAATGTATCGGTAGTGGGAGCAGGTCAGGACCATGACGGAATGGCGTCTGTCAGCCATTTTAAGGCGGCATTTGCGAAGTTTATGAGCGTCGCCTGCAGCCACTTGCTGGGCAGTGTGCAGATACGTTGGCTTGAGAAGCGTCACGCGAGTGATGCTCTGAGAAATGTAAATGCGGTGCAAAACATTGCCAGGCTTATGGAAGAGTAGCTAAAGGCACTTCCGGCATCTACACAACCGGCGAAAAATTACCGGACGAAAGTTTAAGGGGCTATACCAGTGTGACACTTTTAAAAAATCGATTTTTTTTGCCTTTTTCGACAGTTTATACTTTCAAGAATACCCTGCAAACATTTCAAGGCAGTATTTCTCATCATTGTATCTTGCAAAAATCGATAGTTAATTCTTTAAACGCGTTTTTCTCTTAACTTAAAGAGCAATTATCCGATTGACTTGAAATTTGAACGGAGTACTCTTGAATATATTTACTCTACAATGACGTAGGATATTTTTGTTTGGATGAAAATTGACGATTTGGCATTGAAAAAACGACCATTTTATAGGCAAGAAAACAGACTTTTCCATAACTACGCCATTTTGTTGGATTATGATATTTTTCGAAAATCCTACGTCATTGTACAGGAAATACCTTCCAGTTTAACGACATTTTTTCCTTTTTCGGTTTCAGCTACTCAATACGCTACTTGCTATTGTATTCATCATTGTAATCATGAACATCTAGTAGTCGACGAATACAGCATCGTTTTCCTTCAAACTTTATTTTTATCTCGTCCCTATCACGAGTTATAGAAAGAACAAAGTTTTCAAGGGTGCGTTAACCCCTCAAGGTGTTCCGCCAAAAACAAGAAAATTTGTATCGACTATTTTGACTGATTGAACCTTCATCGTAACCCATTTTTTTCCTACAAATTTCTATCCATACCGCACGGTAAGAACTTTGTAAGACGGTAAGCATTTACAAGAATGCAGTCGCGTAAAAAAACGAACTTATATTGACATGACTTTAACCCCGAATGCCAAAAGACTAGCTGATTATACGAGGCTTTTAGCTAAAAAAAATCGACGGGCAGTTTCAACCCTTTAATTATGACATCTCGAAAAAAGAAAAACACGTAGCCGCTACTTTTCCATCCTCTACATGTATGCAAATTTACATCCCAATCGATTAAAAATTCTCGGACATACATATGAAAAAATTGCATTTTTGCAATAAACATTATGAAATTTTTTGTTATATGCATCGTTCTCATCTCCAATGTATAGTACACGGAAAAATAAGCGTAGTTGCAATTTGAATTTTTTTATATCTCGTTCCGTTAAGACATCGTCGAAAAATGAAAAGCCACCCCTATTTTCGAGCGTGCGTTTTACCCCTTAAAAATCGGGTTCCGCAGATATAAAAAAATTCGTGTCACGTATTTTTACCCATTTTACAAACATGCCAAATTTAAGGGGCTATACTAGGGTGACACTTAAAAAAAAAATGATTTTTTTGTTGCCCTTTTCAACAGTTTATACTTTCAAGAATATCCTGTGAAAATTTCAAGGCCGTGTCTCTATCATTTTATTGACTTGAAATTTGAACTGAGTACTCTTGAATTTATTTACTCTACAATGACGTAGGATATTTTTGATTGGATGAAAATTGACGATTTGGCATTGAAAAAAACGACCATTTTATAGGCAAGAAAACAAACTTTTTTTCCATAACTACGCCATTTTGTTGGATTTTGATATTTTTCGAAAATTCTACGTCATTGTACAGGAAATATCTTCCAGTTTAACGACATTTTTTCCTTTTTCGGTTTCAGCTACTCAATCGGCCGGAATCATGTCAGCAGTGGAGGAACTTTTTTTGCCGCCTCCGAATACAGCGCATAAGTCGCTTGGATCTCGATATTTTTGTATGAAAAAATTATGTAATATAGGTCAAATATAGCCAAATATATTCTTAATTTTCCGAAACATTTAATTGAGTACTTTTCTTCCAAAAAATTCCCGAAAATCACCCAAATGTTCAGCCTCTTAAAAGAGTGCCGGAACGGTTTTCTATGCCATTTTGCCGGTAGTTGACCTAGGCCAATTTAATATACGGCATTTTCAAGAGGAGAGATTTACCTTCATTTTGGCTTTTTTCAAAAAAATTTACCATTTTTTTTACAATTAGCCCGTTTAATTGTAATTTTTACAATTTACTCGTCTTTGAAAGGGACCATTTTTCGTCATTTTGTGTTCCTTTTTGAGTGGACCCCGTTTTAAGTAAATTTTTTTGGAAAATCACTCGGGATGTTTCTTTCCAAGATTGTTGTCGGAAAAACTTGAGAGGATGCCGCGTGTGAAGAAGAGCGTGCTGTCGGCGAGAGGAGATTTCTCCGACGAGACCAAAGTTTGATATGTAAGTGAAAAATTTAATTATATTGTTGTTATGGTATTCAGATCGATCGAGCTTTGACCGGAAATGGATGAAAAAAAAAATTCGATAAAAATCTGAAAAAATTCTCGTGAATTCACAAGAAGCAATGCAACTTTTTTGCTATCTCGAGGTTTTGTTGTAAATCTCATCGTTTTCGTACTCCGGAGCAATTTTCAAATTATCTATTTTTGCACAAAAAACGAAATATTGTTGGAAAAAAAAGTCGTAGAACATTTTTTTTAAAAACGAAATCGAAGCTTAGGCTTCCTCCTTTATGATTTTGGTCGAAGACATGCGTACAATTTTTTTTACTGCAAACGGGGTCCACTCAATAAGGAACAAAAAACGACGAAAAATGGTCGTTTTCAAAACCGGGTGCTAATTGAAAAAGAAGTCGTAAAATTTTTTGAAAAAAGCCCAAATGAAGGAAAACCCCTCCTCTTTAAAATGCCGTTTATTAAGGGATCGTCTTAGTGTGAAATTTTCGAAAAATCGATTTTTTTTTGTTGCATTATCGGATAGTATACACTGTAATTGTATGGACCTGGCATCGCGGATTGATCGTAAGTAAACGATTTATCTAAAAATTTTCCAACTTCAATCTTTAAACGCGTTTTTCTCAGAATAGTGTTTTTCAAAACGGTTTCCACTCTCAAAGGAAGAGTTTTGAAGATATCTAGTTCCCCTTTGAAGAGAACATTTTTAACGTCATTCTTTATAGCGCTATGGAAGCTTTTTTTTTTGAAATCTTCCTATTTTTTTTTACGAAAAACTGTCGAGAAAAAGGGCCAAATTCGATACTTTTTGTTCAAACCGCCGCCATTTCGTCAAATTTAAAAAAAAACCCTTCCATAGCGCGATAGCGACTTTCCTACAGATTAATAATCTTTTTGAAATTTTTGTTTCAGATCAAAATTGCGGCCGCAATCGTGGAAACCGTACAGGACCTTTTTTATTACGTGTCATTTCAACAATTTATTTAACTATTGTACATCCAATAAATAAACATAAAAAAATCATTTTGTATTCGTCATGAATGTATTTATTTATTTAAAAAAAACCGGACCGATTAGTTTATTTGAACATTAAAAAAAATCGCGAAAATCAGTGATTTTTCGGAGGGTCACACTGAGACGATCCCTTAAATTGGCCTAGGTCAATTATCGGCGAAATGGCATAGAAAACCGTTCCGGCACTCTTTTAAACTTTTGTCCGGAAACTTTTCGCCGGTAGACGTCATGCTGCAGTGCCGGAAATTGACTTAACCCTTACTTGCCACGCTTCTGTAGAATACACATCATCAATACATTTTCGCATAATAAAAAAAGTAGTGGGGTTGTTTCGAATCCCACAGTGGCAAGTAAGGGTTATGTCGGGAGCGAGTGACATCTTGAGGCGGCACTTTTCAAATGACGTCGCGCCCAATGGTAGCACATTCGCCTCAGCCTTGCATTCACACTCGTAGTCGTCCGAATGCAATGTAATGCTGATTGTGACAACCTTGGACGCGAAGTAATTCTTCGGCCTCCGCACATGCTGCGTGCAATATTTTGGGTGTTCCGGATTGGTCGGCCCGCCGACTTCATTGAAGTTTCTTTCGTGGCTTTGGGTCATCGTGCGCAGAGGAATTATCAGTCTTCTGCCTTTATATAGTACTGGATTGAAGACATATAGCTATGGGATTGTATGCCGAATGGGCGGCCCAACCCATGTCGAAGAGAACGTTGAAATTGAATATCCAGGCATGCGTGTGCAGGTGCACGCATAGAAACCAATAGCTCGTTGAAACGTAGCTGTTCGTCAATAATTGTAGGGTGGGTGTTGGGCATGCCCGCGCGAAGGACGAACCGTGGGATGCGTATAATTGTAGGGTGGGTGCTGGTCTCGTTTTGTCGATTTTTTTCTCAAACAAACCCAAACGAACGAAAATAAATCATAAGGTGCTTAGTGAGGTGGGTGCCGAGTTATCTCGTTTGGGTTTTCTGAGGATTCGAACAAACGAACAAATAGACCCCTATAAATAAAATACACCCAAACAAATAAGCCGAAACAAACAGACCCTACCAATGCAATCGGCCCAAACAAACAGACCCTAGCAAACAAACCCAAACCACCTTTTATCAGCATCCGATAATAGTGGGATGATCGTTAAGCATATCCCGCAAGTATGTTTGAAATCCCGAGATGCGTAGACTGAAGCGGCGGCTCCTCGTTCTATTTGCTTCGAATTTTTCACTCTCAAAGAAACACGGCACTACCTGCCAAACCCAAACGAGCAAACCCGATGACCGCGTACCTGAGACGGAACACCGCGCGTTCCATTTATGGTGATGAGATTAGAATCTAGGAAACTATAAATAACCCGAACGGAGGATCTTGATAAGTGACCTCCGGAAACACTGATCGCGTTCAATTTATTTCTGAAGTATGGCTTGTTCGGAATAGGCTATTTCACTCTATGTATTGGGTGTACAACTTAATTCGGTCCGTTTTTTTGCTTAAAATACGCACTTATTTGAATGATAAAATTAATTAATACATTAATCAAAATATTGTCCATCGCTAGCCACTACTTTTCCACATCTTTCTTGTAATTTATGAATTCCGTCGCGGAAGAAGCGTTCATCTTTTGAAGCCAAGAATGAATGGAGCCAATTTTTGATACCCTGTTGTGACGTGAAGCGTATTCCAGTCAAAGCGTTCTGCATCGATCAAAACAAATGGTAGTCGGAAGGGGCAAGGTCTGGGCTATAAGGCGGGTGAGCCGGAATTTCCCACCCGCTATTTTCCAAATAGTTTTTAACCACAATAGCAACGTGAGGCCGAGCGTTGTCATGTTGAAAGATTATGGACTCGTGTCTAGTCGCATATTCTGGACGTTTTTCGGCTATAGCTCGCTTTAAACGGATCAATTGTTGCCTGTAGAAGTCTCCCGTGATGGTTTGACCAGCATTCGGTGGGCTTCAGCTGCACTTTTCTTCCAATCGAAACAGAAAATCAACACTTCCCGCAAATGGTGCTTATTTGGGACGAAATTCGACATTTTCACCGCAGTAAAAAATTAGACTTGATGCGCAAAACTCAAAGGTCTGCAAACGATATTTGGTTAAGAGATGTTGATACTTCACGATACAGCAAAAATCAGCTGTTGCCGTCAACCATTTATAGCACCTAGAGCCATATTTTGAAAACGGACCGAACTAAGTTGTACACCTAATAAGAAAAAAACTAAGAATGTATAAATAAGGTAGTTTTCGCAATAAGCAATCGCATAATGTTGGTTTTAATTTATAAAAACACAAAATAAATTTGACAGTTCATTTTTTAAAAAATACTTTTTCTATCCGTTCAACGAACATGCGAAACGGTAGCCGCCATAATGGATTCCGACGTGACGTCATTGACATAGTAAACAAAGAAAGCGGTAGACGTGTTACTCTCTAACCTGTGAAAGAAAGCGTCAACAACTACATATTCTCGTTTGTCATAGTTAATTGCAAATTTTCAAATAGTTATCTGTACTTCGAAAAAGAACAAATAAGTTTTTTTTTCGGACTATGACTGGATCTCTTCTCGCAAGTTTTAACCAAGTCTTCCTCGTATTTATATCAATTTGCATTTTAATCCACAACTTTCCCGGCGTTTTTACACTAGTATTCTTACATTGAGGAACAACCCACCGATGATAGGGATTGTAACTCACTTTTAACCAACAAAATTTATGTATTCAGAATTGGCGCAGCGTCGGTGTTTACTACGCAAGTAACGTCACGAAGTAACATGGCAGCTAGCGTTTTCGCGCGGAAATTGGAAACGTAAAATTTAAATGCATTTTTATGGCACTTATCGATTTCATAAAATAGAAATAAAAATTCTAGTAGTTTATTACCACCTGAGGATCAAATTGAGACACCTTTTAACAAAGGGTGTAATACCCTATTACAGCTAATATTTTTGGTAATGCCTGTCCCGAGAATTGTATTTGAGATTTAGAAAATAATGGAAATTGAGTCAAGGGGTCTTTGCACTTTAGACGCTAAAACGGCTATTTCCATGCATTTTTTTGATAGGTTTATATTATAGATATTGATATAAATGTTGTTATACTTAATAAATACACTTTCGAAATTCATTTAAATTTTTTTCTAATGTATTTATGTAACCCAAACAAACTTTAAACGCGTTTTTCCCGAAACAACGTTTTTCGACGGCTTGTTGATAAAATCTTCGAAACTCTTGAACCGATCCTTATGAAATTTTAACCACATATTCTTTACAACTATAGCTATAGCGCATATCAAGGATTTTGTTAAATTTTGATATTTACTATGTTTTGCCAAAAAACGGTGAAAAAACACGTTTTGTTTCGGAAAATGTCCGCCATTTTGTTATTTTTGCATGTATCAAAAATCGTATGATATGCGCTATAGCCATTAACATACTGAATCTAGAACCGTTTGATTTTTTTGTTTCACATGATCCATCTCCGAGATTTCATCAACAGCGCAGACCTATAATTTTTTAGGAAATTTTTTTAACTACGATTTTCGTCTCTAAATAGTGACTTAACCCTTAATAGTCACACTGGGTCCACGGGACCCAAACAAATTATTTTGACGCCGTACAAATTTTTTTTTCCAATAAAACATAAATTTGTTTATATGCGTAAGCGTTTCATTCTTTCCTTTCAAATCGCACCTGCGTTGGATGACATAAATATACTTTTTGAAAAGTCCACATAAATCGCTATATCTATTTCAAAGTACATTGTTTCCAGATTATATAACCATTTAAAAAAAAATTTGTCATTAATTAAAAGAGTTACAGCAATTTTTGTAAAAAAAGTCATTTTTCACGTTTTTTTTTTGCATAATTTTTTTTGCATATTCAAAATTTAATTTTTGATTTCTGACCAATATTCTTGTATTAAACAACGTTCAAATTATACCTCACTATTTTTTTCATATCGCTCTATGCATTGTTTCATTATTTGTAACAATTTAAAAACGCCTGGGTCCCATGGACCCAGTATTATGACTATAACGTGATTCTAGCTAAGTGTGACTACTAAGGGTTAAATAAATTAAATTTTTTTAAATGTATTTCGAAAGGGTATTTATTAAGTGTAACAACTTTTATATCAATATCCATAATATAAACCTATAAAAAAAATTCATAAAAATAGCCGTTTTTTAGCGTCTAAAGTGAGAAGACCCCTCAAAAGGGGCAATAGTTTTCGCAGTTCCTTTTGCGAGCTTATAAGAAAAAATAAAGTATTATTGGATATAAAAAATGTTAGTTTCAAGATTTTTCTACATATCAATTGAGATTCCCATCTGAAGTATCGACTCACAAAATTTCACCCATATAGGTCTAAGGATGTAGAAGCTGCGAGGCTGCACCGTACGGACGGACATGTCGAAGTTATAAGGAACCCTCCTATAACTACAGAACCCAAAAGAGTTTTTTGCCCCCCCAGTGCTATAAACTAAGTCACGAAGTAAAGTGAGTTAAAACGCGCGGTAATTTCCTCACTGGTGCGATAGAGTATGTCACGAAGTTGTTTTTTTTCGCACTATAGTGCGCGGTAAAGTAAGCCATACGATGAATCCTTGAGAAATAAGCCACTCGTCGGACGCTTAACAAATATCGAAAATCGATCTTTCGAGGCAGGCGTTGCAGAAAAACGTTTACCAACGTGCCACGCGCGTTCAGCTGAGGTTCGCTCCAATAAAACAAAACCGAGACGAGTAATTTTTACTAATAGGGCTCGATAAACGCATATGCCCCGTAACGAAATAATTTTGAAGCTTACTGCTGTATCCGTAAAGGGAGACTTCCTGTCTAGAGTCGTAAAGAGATGCGGATTTCGAAAATTTTTCATGGACACCCAGTTGGTACAATGAACATTCCATTGGTTGACATTTATTCTACCCATCTTCAAGTATCTTTACAAATTTTTTTACATCATTTTGTAGCAGCATGGCGACGCTGAAGCTGGATGAAACGAGTCACCTGCGTGTGATAGTGTCCTGCGGCCGGCAACATTAAGTCAGGATATACATTAGACAGAAAAAAAATGAGCAATATTGAGGGATTTTTTAAACTAAGAAATAATTATTCTACAATTATCAAACTTTAAGTATACTTCAATAGTATATTTAAGTATACAAAACAATATTTTTAAATTAATTCGTCATCAAAATGACGGAGCTGTGGCAGAGTGTTACAGCAAGGTCGCCGCGGGAGTTGCGAATCGGCGTGCAGTCTTGCTTCCCGTAGACTTTGATTTGCAAAAAAGTTCAAATATTTTTCAGTTAGAACATGTATAGTTTCTATGTGACGGTAATTAAAATGAAGAAAATGCAAATTTAAGAAAATGACTCGCATTTACAAAAAAAAATCAACATTTCACGCAACATTCCTGTAAAATGTGGATAAAAAAGTAGTTTTTTTTCCAATTTTTCTTAAACAATTTTCGTCAAGTAGAAGGTAATATTATCAATATATCAATATTATCAATCAAATATTATCAATATTTCTACCGAGTTTCAACTCAATCGGCTTAAGGGGCTATACCAGTGTGACACTTTCACAAAATCGATTTTTTTGCCTTTTTCGACAGTTTATACTTTCAAGAATATCCTGTAATTAGCAGTTTTTATGGTAAATATTATTTTATCTTGCAAAAATCGATAGTTAAATCTTTAAACGCATTTTTCTCGAAATGAGATTTTGCAAATTTGCTGACATTGTAACTCAAAGAGCAATTATCCGATTGACTTGAAATTTGAACTAAGTACTTTTGAATATATTTACTCTACAATGATGTAGGATATTTTTGATTGGATGAAAATGGACGATTTAGCATTGAAAAAATGACTATTTTATAGGCAAGAAAACAGACTTTTTTTTTATAACTACGCTATTTTGTTAGATTTTGATATTTCTCGAAAATCCTACGTCATTGTACAGTAAATACCTTCCAGTTTAACGACATTTTTTCCTTTTTCGGTTTCAGCTACTCAATCGGCCGGAATCATGTCGGCAGTGGAGGAACTTTTTTTTTGACGCCTCCGAAGGCAGCGCATAAGTCGCTTGGATCTCAATATTTTTCTGTGAACAAATTATGTAATATAGGTCAAATATAGCCAAATATATTCTTAATTTTCCGAAACATTTAATTGAGTACTTTTCTTCCAAAAAATTCCCGAAAACCACCCAAATTTTCAGCGTTCACACTGGTATAACCCCTTAATAGTTTTTGAATAATCCTGCACGCCAATTTCGATAATGCAGTTTTGAGAAAAACGCGTTTGAAGTTCACGCCCGCCCCGAATCCGAGCGACGACGCACAGCGTTGACGGGCTGTAACGTTTGAAGTTTTTCGAATTTCGCTTTGAAACTTTAGGAAAATATTCTACATATATAGTTCTATCGTTGAAAGAAAAAAAAATAAATCGATTTTTTGATCGTTGTAAATATATAACCCGCCTTAAATCGCCGCTTCAACGATTGGCTTGACATTTTTTTTTCACCTTTTAGCAACATTTTACATCGAAGCACATTGAGAGTTTTTTTTATATATTCAAAACTTTTCCCGTAACAATTATTTTTGGCGATGTTTCTTTTTCACCGAAAACACTTGTTACATCCTAGCTGATATGCAGGGGACACTCTTTCCTCGGTTATCCCCAGTATCCTCATTTGCCGTCACAAGTCTGTTGTACATATCAAAAAATCTCGGCATACAACTCGTAACAGCACAAAAGGGAATGCTGTGGGTAGGTTTGTCACGCATATACAAAGCACAACCATAAAATAATATTTATGAGCGAGACATTCTTTCCATCTCCAATTCAGCACTTGGCAATGAAAAGGGTCTTCGACAGTTTCCAATATCTTAAGACCCAAACACTGCGCCAGGAACAACTCACCCAACACGAACCACATGGCCCGGTCATAAAACTGGCACGTAGCCGAAGCGATAGGAACGCGGCGCTAGACGAAATTCTTCGAAGGCTCAATCGCAACGGCGTTTGTTTCATCGCGACGTAATAATGATTGCATATCATCCAACCCCGATATCCAAACTAGGCTACACGTACCACCGTGACCAATGACAAGAAAGAGCAAAGCTTAGCTCTTTCCTCAGCTAACCGTGAAAGGGGATTCACAAAAATAAGTTTCCTCGCCATCCGCCACTCAAATAAAAAAAAGGGAATTAGAAATGATCGGGTGGTAGCAGTCTACCGTCAGTCTCTACCAGTCAGCTCATCAGGTACCCCCCAGAAAAAAATCGTTCTAAAATACAGTCAAACCTCGATATAATGAAGATTTGTCTATTCCCTTCCGATTAACACCCGAAACCTTGATACAACGACATAATAATATACATTATGCTCTAATTGTTAATTGCTTGTAAACATCTCTCTAATTTAAACTTTTCTTGCTTTAAAAAATAACCCTATACTTATAATACTAATATATTTTTTTAAAGAACATTTTAAGGGGTAAGGCCACCGTAGAATTTTCAAACAATCGATTTTTTTTTTCGTTAAAACGGTGCTTTATCATCATAAGAATAAGTTACTATTCGATTTATAGCAAGAACATTTTTTTTCACCGACTTTGAGCGTATAACGTAAGCCCACCTCTGGCACGGCCATAGAGTACCTAAAACTTTAAACGCGTTTTTCTCGAAACAGCTTTTTCCAATTCGCGTGACAAATAACTTCAACAATTTTCACTCGATTCACTTCAAATTTAAAAATTATGTTCCTAATCGCATTTCGCAGAGAAGTACGCACGGAATTTCTGATTGATCGAAAACTTTTCATTTTATGAGCAGTTTTATACGAAATTTTTCATGGAAAATTCATTCAAATACCTACAACTTTTGTATAAAACAATATTTTTTAAATTCCATACGTACTTCTCTAGGTATTTTAATGTAGATTGACGAGAATTTTTGTTCTTTGTTCTAGGTAAAAAATTGTGGATGCTATCACTTTTTCATACGAAAAAAATTGTTAAATTCGCACGTGATTTTATACCCGTTACTGTGGCCTAACCCCTTAATGATATTAAATAACGTCAAGAATAAATTATAACGTTTCTCGTTTCAATTCAAAGGTTACCTTTTTAGCCTCCGACATTATTTTGCCCTTTGAAAACCTACTTACATTTACCAATTCTTATGAAATTCAATTCAATTGATCCGTAATTGAATTCCTACTAACATCCCCTTTTACCCCATCCCGTGCTATTGCAGAGGCGCAGACGAAAGATTTTCCAAACAAGCACCATTCTATCAATAACTGATATATTTCGATTCCCCTACGTACTTCGAAGGCGAATATTATCTAGAACTTTAAATTATTTAAAATCCTCGTCCTGGGTAAAATAATGGAAGAAAACTCTTGCCAGCCGCAGGGCACTACCAGACAAATGTGACTCGCTTCATCCAGCTTCAGGGTCGTCACTTTGTTACAAAATTTTGTGAAAAAATTGTAAAGATATTTGAAGATATGTAGAATAAATGCGACAAAACAGAATTTCCATGCTATCAACTCAATATCCATAAAAAATCGTCGAATTGCACCTTTCTTTACGGGCTCTAGACTAGTCTCCCTTTACGGATAAAGCGGGAGGCGGTAAAATTATTTCGATATTAGTCAAATTGACTCGTCTCTGTATTGGTTTATTGAAGACACCCTCAGCTGAACGCGCGTGGCGCGTTGTTAAAAGTTTTTCTCCAACCCCTGCCTCAGAAGTTCAATGTTCGATATTTGTTAAGTGTCCGACGAGTGGCTTATTTCTCAAGGATTCATCGTATGGCTTACTTTGTCGCGCAATATGGTGCGAAAAAAAAACAACTTTGTGGCTTATTGTGTCGAAAGGGGGAGGAAAATCCGTCGCGCTATGACTCGCTTTACTTCGTGACTTAATTTATCGCACTAGTGGGGCGTTCAACTTTTTGTTGGGGTTCTGTAGTCATAAAAGGATCCCTTATAACTTCAACTTGTTCGTCCGTATGGTGCAGCCGCGCAGCTTCTACATCCTGCGTGAAATTCTGTGAGTCGCTGCTTCAGATTGGGATCTCAATTGATTTGTAGCAAAATCTTGAAAATAACATGTTTTTATCCGACCATAACACTTTTTACAAGATTTTATTTAATTTGACGTGGTGTGAGAAGAAAAACAGAAAATCGATATTTCACCCACTTCTCGACTACTTAGAGCTCTAAAATTTTGGAAACATGCATCCAAGAGGTGACAATGCATGATGCAACCTAAAAAAAATTAACAGAACTTGACTTTCTGTGAGATGTAAAACGGAAAATCCATATTTCACCCATTTTCCGAATACTTAGAGCTCTGAAATTTTGGAAACATGCATCTAAGAGGTGACAGTGCATGGTTCAACTTGAAAAAATAAAAACAATAACTTGACTTTCTGTGAGATGCAAAACGGAAAATCGATATTTCACCCACTTTCCGTATACTTAGAGCTCGGAAATTTTGGAAACATGCATCTAAGAGGTGACAGCGCATCATTCAAGTTAGAAAAAAAATTAACAAAAATAACTTAACGTTCTGTGAGATGGAAAACGGAAAATCGATATTTCACCCACTTCCCGACTACTTAGAGCTCTGAAATTTTGCAAACATGCCTCCAAGAGGTGACAATGCATGATTCAACTTAGAAAAAAAATAAATAAAAATAACTTGACTTTCTGTGAGATGCAAAACGGAAAATCGATATTTCACCCACTTTCCGACTACTTAGAGCTCTGAAATTTTGCAAGTATGCATCCAAGAGGTGACAATGCATGATTCAACTTAGAAAAAAAAATAAAAATAACTTGACTTTCTGTGAGATGCAAAACGGAAAATCGATATTTCACCCACTTTCAGACTACTTAGAGCTCTGAAATTCAACTTTAAAAGTTGCTCAAAATTCAACTTTAAAAGTTGAATCATTGCAATAATGAGCGTTAGTAGAAATTAACAGAATGAGAAATATTGAATACAGCTGAACTACATGGAAAGTGCGTGAGAACATATGAATTGGATCTAAGTACTTTCGGATCGCACAATCGTTAAAAGGGACCAATAGGTAAAACAGCTTAAAAGGTAAGTTAAAAGTCCAATAGGTGGTGAGCCAACATCTATGGTAGATTCCACCTATCACAGTTCTCCGGGATTTCTTCTGACAATCAACCAACAATAACACCGGTTTGTTTGGAACGATTAACCCCTCTTTGCCAAACTTTCCGAGCTCTAGTAAAATCAATTAAAGACTAAAAAGTAGAAAATAATTTAAATGTAAATAATAATTTTTGAAAAAAAAGCTTCCACTTGTACTAAAAAGTAGAAAATAATTTTTTTTACCGGGTAATCTATATGTGACTATGAATAAAAGCTTAGGGCGCTCAAAATTTCGATATATAATCGTTAATTTACATAAATCTGTTAACATATAAACTGTACTTAATTTAATGTAAAACAACCTTACACTTCTTAAATAAAAATCCTGAAACTGAGTTTAAACGTGTGATAATAATTTTGTTAATTACTATTGTGCCAAATTAAATACGGTTAATGAAGCTTAATCGAGCGAATTTATTAAACATTTAAAAAGGTGAGCGCCTCAAGCTTTTATTTATAGTTACATATACACTGCCGGCCAAAAGTATGGATACACCTAGAAAAATTTCGCGCCGCACTAAAAGTTTGATATCTCTGTGAAAAAAAGGAATCCGGATTTCCAAGGCGGCATTTTAAAAGGGACAAATGAAGCTTCACTTTGCGTTTTGGAAAAAAAAATTTCGATTTTCTTAAACCCGGGGCGCCATTTTGAAAATGGCCGTTTTCTGGCTTTTTTAGCTGTTTAAAATCGGCTCCACGTCTTCAGGACATTTTTTTTGCATTTTTCTTTCAAAGAACCTTAAAAGATAGAGCAATAGCTATAGTTTCCTTTTTTAGAAAGTTTCGTACGATTTTTTTCACCGAGTTATCGCATTTTTTCTCAAAAAGACAATTTTGAAAACATGCTGCTGAAATGAGAAACTTTTAGGTTTAGAGAAAATTGCCAAGAGGAAAAAAGTTGCGTTACATCGTATTGAATCGAGCAGATTTTTTTCAAAATTTTTTGCTCCAACATTGAATAAAAATTTTTTTTTTTATAATTTTTTTTCTCAATTTTTAGCACCTCTTACCTCTTACCTCATCTACACGTCCTTTTCGTCGAAAAACCCACCTCTGGCTTTCAGCACTGCATCAACGATTCGTGGCATCCGATCGATCAATGAATCCAGCTGAGCTGAGCTGAGGGATCTCCACGCAGCTTGCAGTTTCTGCCACAGATCTTCGGCCGATGTAGGGCAGGTCATTCGTATCTTTCGATCGAGCTCTTTCCAGAGAAGTTCGATGGGGTTTAGGTCGGGTGATTGTGGCGGCCACACCATATTCACGATTTTTTTTTCTTTGCCTCGTCCTCCAAATATTCTCGACAGAGACGGGAACTGTGTTTCGGATCATTGTCTTGTTGCATGGTAAAACCACGCCCGATCGTTCTTAGCCCCGATGGAATCGCATGATTAATGAGAATTTCTTTATATTCTTCTTTTCTGATTATGCCGTCAATTTTCACAAAGTCTCCGACACCATGACCGGAGGAGCAACCCCACACCGTAACGGAGCCACCGCCATGCTTGACAGTTGGTATCAAACACTGTGGTGCCATTTTTTCCGAAGGATTTCTTCGAACAAAAATGCGTCGACGACTACCGAAGATTAAAAATGTTGTCTCGTCCGTCCAGAGTACATTTCTCCACTGATTAAGGGGGGATTGTCTTTTTTTTCGCAAAATTTACCGCTTTTTGGGAATTTTTTTGTGAAGAAAGTATACAACGGAAAACTTGTGAAACTTGGCATATAGTTTTAGTGATCTGTTTACTACATACAAAAAAAATTTTAAACAATTTCATCAAAAAATCCGCCTCCCACCCCCCTCGACGCGCGATGGTCCTTTTTTGATGGTGTGCACGATTTCTCAAAAACTATTCAATCGATTGCCTTCAAATTTGGACAGAATGCTCAGCTTTTATCGTTTGATGAAGCAAAAAAGCAATACGTTTAATAGTTTTTTTATTTATAACAAAAAATCGATCAATTTTTTTCGAAAAATCGATACTTCAAGTTCAAAACGTCACCAAATCGTCAATTTTTTTCTTTCCCTTCATCGAACGATAGCTATATGTGTCTAAAGTAAAATGCTTTTTGGGTTTTTGTTGCAGGATGAACGTGAAGGCTGTAATCGTGCACACCATCAAAAAAGGACCATCGCGCGTCGAGGGGGGTGGGAGGCGGATTTTTTGATGAAATTGTTTAAAAATTTTTTTGTATGTAGTAAACAGATCAATAAAACTATATGCCAAGTTTCACAAGTTTTCCGTTGTATACTTTCTTCACAAAAAAATTCAAAAAAGCGGTAAATTTTGCGAAAAAAAAAGACAATCCCCCCTTAATCGTCCACTTTTTGTGTTCCAGGGCCTATGAGTATCGTTTTTTTTTGTTCGCCGGACGCAACAAAGGTTTTCTCACGGCAACATAGCCACTGAGGTCAGCACTGTTAAGACGACGTTTCACTGTCGTCAGTGATATCGAGGTTTCCCTTTGTTCGTTAAATTTGGCACAGATTTCCGTTGTTGTTAATCGACGATTTTTTTTGCTGGTAACGACGATATTTTTATCGTCTGAGGACGTTGTCACTTTGGGTCGACCCGGATGATTGCGATTGAAATACGTCTCGGACTTCTTAAATCTCCCGATGGTCGTCTGCACTCCTTTCAAAGACGCGAGTTTGTCTGGCAATTTCTCTGTACGACAATCCCTTATCGCGCAACGCGACAATAGCCCCTCTTTCATACAGTGGAATTTCTTTTTTCCGTGCCATTTTGATCCGTTAAGAAAAAAAAATTTGCGTAAAAACTTGTCGATTGTAGACCACACGTGTTCGCGTTCGAAGTTTTCGCACAACTAACTGGCTTTGTCAGCGCGCCACTCGTCAGATTATTCCAAAGAATCAAAAGTGTAAACAAAAACGACGAGCGAAAAAGAGATCGAGAAAAAGAACACGAGAGAAATAGAATATCGACTCGCGAGAAATAAAATCTTACGCTCCACAAAGGTAAAATGTAAACAAAGACAAGAAGCTTTATTTCCGCTCCTTGTGTTTAGATGAGGTAAAAGGTAAGAGGTGGATGTTTTGTGCGGCTGAAATTTGAGAAACAGAAAATTGAAGAAAAAAAAATTTTCTTTTATTCAAGGTTGGAGCAAAAAAAATTGAAAAAAAAAATGTTGAAAAAATTCTGCTTGATTCAATACGATACGATGCAACTTTTTAATTCTTTTGGCAATTTTTTCTAAACCTCAAAGTTTCTCATTTCAGCAGCATCGTTTCAAAATTGTCTTTTTGAGAAAAGAAAAGCGACAACTCGGTGTAAAAAATTGTACGAAACTTTCTAAAAAAGGAAACTATAGCTATTGCTCTATCTTTTCAGGTTGTTTGAAAAAAAATGCCAAAAAAAATGTCCTGAAAACGTGTAGCTGATTTTAAACAGCCAAAAAACGGCCATTTTCAAAATAGCGCCCCGAATCTAAAAAAAATCGAATTTTGTTTTCCAAAGAGCAAAGTGAAGCTTCATTTGTCCCTTTTAAAATGCCGCCTTGGAAATCGGGATACCTTTTTTTCACAGAGATATCAAACTTTCAGTGCGGCGCGAAATTTTTCTAGGCCCATACTTTTGGCCGACAGTGTAGGTGACTTGGTAAAAAAATTATTTTCTACTCTTTGATACATTAGATAAAAGCTTATTTTTAAAAATGGTTTTTTATATATTTATATATAAGCTCGTAGAAAGAGCTGCGAATATTATTGCCCATTTTAATTCAATTTGAATTATTTAATATTTAAATTTTTTTATTTTCATTTGATGAAAACCGATATTTTTCCATTTCCCTACGTACAATACTTCGAAGGCAAATCTTATCTAGAACTCAAATTTTTCGGAATTTCCGTTCCGGCTGAAAAGATGGAGAACAGCTCTTACCGGCCTATCAGCAAAAACGGTGACTCGCTTCATTCAACTTCAACGCCGCCATTTTGTCACAAAATCTTGTGAAAAAAATTGTAAAGATGAAGATATGTAGAATAAATGCCACTAAACGGAATTTTCACGCTATCAGCTAGGTATTCATGAAAAACTGTCCAAATTAACGGGCTACATGTACCAAGGAGGGTCAAAAAATTGCATTTTCCAAAATTATTTAATTTTGATTAAATAGATATTCGATAGTATTACCTTTTAGATATTTTCCTCGAAAATTTCATTGAAATATTTCTCAAATTGGATGAGCTACAGATTCTAACATCGGCCAGTCAGGCAGCACCACACTCCAAACTTTAAAGAGGTTGCTCAGCTAACGCGAAATAGTAATAATTTGCTGGAATTTATTCAGGATATTTGCGAACAGGTGTTACGACTCCGTGTAAAATTTCAAGTACTTCGTCTGCGTGATTGTTGAGCAATTGACTGTTGAAGTTAGGCTCTTATACACGGGCGACATAGCAAAAGCTTCATGAGAACTCTAATACGACTGTCGCAACATGGTAAAAATAGTAAGAATTGAATGGAAATAGGCGGAAAAAATTCTTGAGATTTTTATGAATAATTTCAACGAAGAGTACAGCGTTTTGTCTGTCTCGTTATCGAGATATTCGTGAAATAAAACAGGAAATTTCAGCTGATTCGCGTAAAACGATAAAGCGCCCTACGGCACGTGGCAACACTGCTGTTAAGTCGGCCATTTTGAATAGGCGCCAACATTTGAAACAAACTATTGCTTCCTCGCTATAAATTTCTTACCGCGGTTTCATAAAGAGTATTTAAATATTTTGAATCATTCTTTACGGAAGCTGCAGTGCATGTGTTTCGACATAACCTTCAAATCAATTACGCGTCGTCCCTTGACTGCGCATTCATTTTCCGGTTCGACTACTTTTTTCCGCCGCTTTCCAGGTTGTACTTGTTCCAACCGTACATTGTACTGTTTTTCGGTTTGCATTTTGCCCTTCCATCTTTTCATTTTCGCCGAACAAATAAACGAAATTCGCGAAGGATGTTTGA
Organism: Ophion slaviceki; assembly: GCA_944452715.1. Taxonomy (NCBI): domain Eukaryota; kingdom Metazoa; phylum Arthropoda; class Insecta; order Hymenoptera; family Ichneumonidae; genus Ophion; species Ophion slaviceki. Next base: position 10,830,271 of record OX101783.1, on the reverse strand, counting down.
CAGCTACGCGCTCACGATGTGGCGTTCGTATCTGAGCTCAGTGATACCAGTTACCGAGAACTAAATTGCGCGTTTGCCACATTTCGACTTGGTTAATAACTTATTCGCGATGTAAATAAACAAAAAAGATGAATAAAATTTCTGAACAGTCAATTGTAGGTATGCATTCCACATATTTATTAGCTGAAATTCATTTCTTTTACGTAACCGAAAATTTCATTATTAGGGGTTGGCAGCCAGGCGCCCGTGTTTAAGCATGTGCGGTCCCCTCTTGCCGCTTGCCCCGCAAAGACCCTGAGCAACCCCCTTAAGGGGCTATACCAGTGTGACACTTACAAAAAATCCTTTTTTATGCCTTTTTTGACAGTTTATACTTTTAAGAATATCATCATTTATATTGTTTATATCAATATCATTTTATCTTGCAAAAATCGATAGTTGAATCTTTAAACGCGTTTTTCTCGAAATGAGATTTTTCAAATTTTCTGACATTGTAACTCAAAGATCAATTATCCGATTGACTTGAAATTTGAACTGAGTACTCTTGAATATATTTACTCTACAACGAGGTAAGATATTTTTGATTGGATGAAAATTGACGATTTGGCATTGAAAAAAACGACTATTTTATGGGCAAGAAAACAGACTTTTTTCATAACTACGCTATTTTGTTTGATTTTTATATTTTTCGAAAATCCTACGTCATTGTACAGGAAATACCTTCCAGTTTAACGACATTTTTTCCTTTTTCGGTTTTAGCTACTCAATCGGCCGGAATCATGTCAGCAGTGGAGGAACTTTTTTTTTGGCGCCTCCGAAGGCAGCACATAAGTCGCTTGGATCTCAATATTTTCGTATGAAAAAATTATGTAATATAGGTCAAATATAGCCAAATATATTCTCAATTTTCCGAAACATTTAATTGAGTACTTTTCTTCCAAAAAATTCCCGAAAATCACCCAAATTTTCAGCGTTCACACTGGTATAACCCCTTAAACGCGTTTTTCTCAAAGACCCTGTTTTTAAAGTCGGTGGACATGCTACCTCGAGAACCACTTGATGGATTGTTTCCAAATTTACAGGAGATACGATGAGATACATTTAAAGATCGTTGACGATCTCACTTTTTTTTAAATCGATCTTCATTTTTTATTAGTTACGTAAAAATTACGACTTTTTCCATAGATTTTGTAGGCTCGAGTTTCGATTCGTCGTCACGTTGTTAAAAAAAGTGATTAAAAAAATCGACGATCGTCAACGACTCGTATTTATTGTTAACTTGAATAACCCGTTTCGTTTGTTGATTTTGTATGGACTGTCTAAGCCAGCCAGCGTCCACCGCCAAACGTCACAAAACAAATTTCATCACCTGCCGGCGTCTATGTTTTTGCTGCTTTTCTGTTTTCTTTAATTGTTTTTTTTTTCAAGGGTCTCAATATATGCACCTTTATATTTTTAAAAAGCGATTCTTTTTCACTAACCATTACCCAGGACCAATTTTTTCTTTATTAATTTCTTTTGGCAGGCTCCAAACTGGTAGTTTCCCCAAGTGTAATATTTTTCATCGCTCGTGCTACGCTCGCAAGGTTGCAAGGGAACAAAGTTTCGCAATGATCTTGCGCGCCACTGTACTCGCCTCTCGCTGCATCTACGAAGAACATCAAGAGGCACGAGCCGCGGTATAACGAGATAGCCGTTTTTCTCGTAGAGCACCCGCTGATTCTTCGTCAATCGTCGTCCCTCGTCCCTCGTGTATCGGAGGCTGGCCTGGCGATCTGAAACCGACACACGAAACCAAACCGTCCCTCAGATTAGAACAAAAGTGCAAAAAAAGATTTTTCAAAAAAAAACCAGCAACGTCGATGCGCCGTGCACGCACGCGCGGCCGTGCGTCATATCATGCGCGCGCGAGTTTTGACGCGCCGGCGTCGCGAGTGCGGCGCGCTTGTTTGGCATCGGGCGCGAGCACGTGCGCGCACGTATATCGGCAGTACCGCACTAGAGGACACGAGGAGAGGGACGCGCGTGCGGTACACCCTGCGAAGCTTCTAACCGCGCGCCCGCGATAACGAAACTTCAAACCATCGCCGAAACTTTTTATCACGTTGCCTTCCAACACAATGGCGATTTCGTTGTTTCGTTATCTCTGCGAGTTCACCCTCGGACGCTTCTGCAGCTGAACAAACGCGGACAGCCGATCATCGATACATCGCGACGGCGTTGTACACGATCAGGTGAGCGCGATCCTTATTTCCGGTTCAAAAACTTCCACTTCCGCTCTTCGTTTCTTTTTCAATTCCTCCCGCATACCTCAAAGCTCGCTTCGATCGGTGGACGAACGATACGAGTTTTGACACACGAGCGGAAACGAAGCGCCCGAGTGTGTAGACACAATCGATGTACGTCGCGCGTTTAATAATAAAATAGGCAAGGTCTACAACCTTCCGCAAACTTGCGTGGGACTGCCCTCGTCGTTATACGCGACTACGAAAGACCGAAGTAACGATACGATAATGGCTTACCAGTCACCGGTTCGAGTTTGTATGTTTTCAACTCGCGATCTTCCGTGCTCGGATACTTTGCGTTCGTCGAAAACGAATTCCATTCGGATATTCGGAACCCCCTCAAATATATATATATGTGTGTGTGTGTGTGTAGATTTATATATATTATATATATATATATATATATAGATATATATATATATATATATATATATATATATATATATATATATATATATATATATATATATATATATATATATATAGTAACGTTCCGAGACTATAGACTATCCAAGCGAATGATGTGAGAAGCTTGCCGTAGTCCAGTGGTTAGAGCAGTCGACCGGCAATCGAAAGGTCGCGGGTTCGAAACCGGCCCAGCGGGGGTCCACGTTTTTTTTCAGAGTGTTCTCTTCAGTTTTTTCCAGGGATACTATAAAAATGTGTATACATGTAGAGTTCGTTCGCGCCCCAGCGTGTACATGGTTTGGCCAGACAAAAGGGCGACCGTTACGAGGCAGACCGCGCGTCGTGCCAGAATTGGTGTGCTATCTCGTGCAGTCGTTACGATCAACGAGAAATCCGGGTCGTCGGGACAGCGAGGGGATGAGGGAAAGCTTCGATCCCGATGAGACGAGAGAGAGCGGAAGTAGAGGCGCGGGTAACATGAGTCGGAAGGTAATGAGGTGTGACGACGCTGCCGCATAAGTCATCGAAAGCGTGGCGGGGGAAAACGAGAAGGTATCAGCGATTACCGGAAATCCGCGCCTGCGACCGGAATGAGCGTGTCAAGGACGTGCGATTTTGGTCCTCCCGTGCTCACACGCGGCTCCGCAAGCTCTCCTCGCACCCTCGTCAATCGCAGATCCAATTCTTCGCGTATGTAGTCGCCCGGTGTGTGTTATCGATCGGAACAACTTGGCGGTGGATGCGGATGGCCGTGACGAAACTGCACACGCGAAAAGATAGAAAGAAGAAAAGAAAGAAAAAAAGCGAACGCCGGCTGTCCTTACGGGGTCAAGCCTCGTCGAAAGTGGGACGCGTGTCCTGACAATCGATAGGTAGGTCGCTCAATTTCGTATGCTGGGAGTCGATAGAGAGAGAGAGAGGTGTATCTCGCGAAGGGGAGGCCGCGTGAATCATCACGGAATCCTATAGTCGGTGTTTCGAAATGCTTTCTCTGTTGTTTGCTGCGTGCCAGAGTCATTTCTTTTTCATGGTATCCTCGACTCGAACGTGGGAGCGGTGTGTGCCCAATGCAGGGGAAGCGGCAATTACCGATCTCGTTACCGCAAAGCAAATGAACGCGAGGACTCGCGCCCTAAGAGTGCTACGATCGTATTTCGCGCGTCACACAATACCCTTGACGGGTGTAAATGGAACTGCTGGTCAACCATTTTGGGCTGGGAAGAATTACGAAACTTTGTTGAAGTCGCTTTGTAAAATCTTCGAGAAGTACATTTTTAAACGTACTGATAGTAGTGAGATCCTGTTATATGCAGTGTTACGCAATTATAATCTTGAGCGGTACGTAGAGAAATTGTACGGTTGTTTTAGTCGAATCTCATTTTACGAAAGTACATTAACAATGTATGAAGGTATTAGAGCATCGATGTGTACAACAAGATTAGAATGAAACTCTTTCGCAATTTTAAAGAAATTGGGGGCCGGGTTGAAGTTCCGAACTTTGAATTATCAGAACGCTCAAAATTCCGAAAGAATACTACCCCGAAAATCTGAACACCGTCAAAATAATTCGGCTATGGAAGTTTTTAAACTTTCAAAATTTTCAATAAATCGACGAATTATTTCAAGAATTTTTTTTATTAAGGGTCTATACCCGTGTGAACGCTGAAAATTTGGGTGATTTTCGGGAATTTTTTGGAAGAAAAGTACTCAATTAAATGTTTCGGAAAATTGACAATATATTTGCCTATATTTGACCTGAATTACATAATTTTTTCATAGAAAAATATTGAGATCCAAGCGACTTATGCGCTGCCTTCGGAGGCGCCAAACAAAAAAATCCTCCATTGTTGACATGATTTCGGCTGATGGAGTAGCTGAAACCGAAAAAGGAAAAAATGTCGTTAAACTGGAAGGTATTTCCTGTACAATGACGTAGAATTTTCGAAACATATCAAAATCTAACAAAATGGCGTAGTTATGAAAAAAAGTCTGTTTTCTTGCCTATAAAATGGTCTTTTTTTCAATGCCAAATAGCCAATTTTCATCCAATCAAAAATATCCTACGTCATTGTAGAATAAATACATTCAAGAGTACTCAGTTCAAATTTCAAGTCAATTGGATAATTGCTCTTTGAGTTGCAATGTCAGCAAATTTTTAAAATCTCATTTCGAGAAAAACGCGTTTAAAGATTTAACTGTCCATTTTTTCAAGATAAAATGATATTGATATAAATGATAATGATATTCTCGAAAGTATAAAATGCCGAAAAAGGCAAAAAAATCGATTTTTTGAATGTGTCACACTGGTATAACCCCTTAAGAAGTGATTTTACGTCAATTTTGAAATTTGTCTAGACAATGTTATACGTTCTACGTCATTTACAGTCAACCGTGTAGACTTTCGCTGGCATAATCTTGACGAACCTTGTAATTTCGGAACATTAAAATTAGGAATTTTAAACTGTCGGCGCATTCAAAGTCCGGAATTTCAACCCGGCCCTCATGTCAAGATCATGCCACCGAAAGTCTACACAGTCAATTGTAAATGCTGTAGAACGTATAACATTGTCTAGACAAATTTCAAAATTGACGCAAAATCACTTCTTAATAAAAAAAATTCTTGAACTAATTCCTTGATTTGTTGAAAATTTTGAAACTTTTAAAACTTCCATAGCCGAATTATTTTGACGGCGTTAAGATTTTCGGAGTTTTGGTCTTTCGTGTAAAATTCTGTCGGAGTTTTGATCTTTCGGGGTACTATTCTTTCGGAGGTAGAGCGTTCTGATCATTCAAAGTTCGAAGTTTCAACCCGACCCCATCTTGAATTTCGGAACATTAAAATTTGAAATTTCAAACCCTTGGAGCATTCAAAGTTCGGAATTTCAACCTTGCCCCAGAAGTTGGTTTACGAAAAACGACTTCTTCAATACTTCGATCGATTTACATACCTCGATACTTCGGTTTTCATAGTTTGATCGATTTACATACATCGATTCTTCGATTTTTATAGTTCTATTGATTTTCATCCATCAATTCTTCTATTTTCATAGTTCGATTGATTTTCATACATCGATTCTTCGATTTTCATAGTTCGATCGATTGCCAAACGTCGATGCTTCGATTTTTATAGTTCGATCGATTTCCAAACATCGATTCTTCGATTTTCATAGTTCAATCAATTTCCATACATCAGTTTTTCTATTGTCATAGTTCGACCGATTTCCATACATCGATTCTTCAATTTTCGTATTTCGATCGATTCCCATACATCGATTTTATAATTTCAAAGAAGGGAATCTCCGTAAACTGTATACGAGGTATTCCACGTGAATCCGGTGGACATTTTCCCCGACCCCCGCCAATTCGATTAATTTTTTCATCTGATTCCATTGACTCTAAAAGAAACAACCCTTAGTTAAACAAAAAATCTCAGAAAAAACGCGCCGATATAAAAATCTGAAAAAAATCCCAAAAACGCGTGATGATACGAAAAAAATTGCAAGCTATCACCCGCCGTGGAAGTATGATTTTTTCTGTGCTTTCTGAGCGATTAACGTTGAAAAAAATCCGAAAAATTGACGGCTAACCGTTCAAGGTCCATGATTGTGATTTGGTTATTCAAAAATGGTCAAAAAAATGCATTGTGGGTATCAAAATATTTAAGTATCCGCTCGAAGTAAGCGGTTCTTGAATTTTTCGGATTTTTTAAAATGTTAATCGCTCAGATAGCACAGAAAAAATCATATGTACATGAAGTTTGCATCGTTGCTATCCAACGGTTTCATTTTTTTTTTCGATTTTGTAATTTCCTATTTTTTC